>JABXWE010012036.1:0-53206 GCA_014611495.1 Limonius californicus
ATCCAAAGAAACGATAAAATTCTCCCTAACTGAGCTTATTGTTTGCTAAATGATAGCTGCAAAATAGACTGCATATTTTTCGACATTTAAGATAACTCAACCAACATTGTGAATTAATAGAAAAGCCAACGACTTTTCTACATATAAAATAAGTGTTTCTATAATACTCTTTAGTATTCGTCCAGCAAAAATTGGATTGTTTTATAATTTTTTATTCGGTAGAGTTTCGATATGAAGATAATTTAGCTTTGAATATTTTTCAATTACATTTTAGCATTAATAACACGAGTAATTTGCGAAAAATTGTTTTCTTTTGATTTAACAAAAAACTAATTCAGTTTATCTGTGAATGCTTTCTTAATTACACGCACAGTTTATATTCTGCTTCCCCAGCAACTTTTACTTAATATTTGTTTAACTTAAATGTAATTTAAATGTCTAAGCTAACTTGACTTGACATTTACAACAGGTGGCACTGCATTCATTACTCATATTGTGTGCGTTTGGCTTTATATTAATAGGAACCATAATTTAAATTTATGATTGCAAACATTTTGTGGCCACGCTATCATCCTTCCAATCTGGAGCAAATTTACTCTAACCGAAACAATGAATTGAGCATAATATATTGTAAACAAATAATTTAAATTTAAAATAAAAGTTAAATGTTTAATTAAGCTACCTTGATTTATTACGGTGAACCTGTTAGAATTGAAATTAATGAATTCTAAAAATATTCATAAAGTAAACATAATATGTTTACCACCATGACTACACAAGCGAATATTGGAAACTAAATAAACGTTTCTAACATGGAACCTTACTTGTTTCAGTTGGGTTACTTAACTAAATACAAATTACAAAAATTCTATTCAGAGATATCAATGAATAATACCATGATATGAATGTAGAGAATTCCACTATTCTATCCTATAGCGATAGTTGAATTTTTGCTATGTTTAACAGATAAAGGTAAACTTTCTAAGAACAGTAACATGTTTAGTATGCAGGAAAATTTACAGAGATGCAAAAACACTTGAAGTCAAATGCTGCCAAAATAAAAAAACAATTTCTATTTCGGAGATTGGTACACTATAATTTTCTTCTTCTTCTTCTTTGCCTTAAAAATAGTGTGCTCTATACAAAAATACTTAAACATTGTACTCCTACTGATTCGATTGACCTAAGCTATTTAAAAATAATTCTCAATATTTAGGAAAACCCCAGTTGCCATGAAAATTTGGATACCTCATACTCCGCAAATTAAAGCCGCGAGGTGAATTCGGCACATCAAAACAATAAAAAAGTTCAGATGAACATGGCTTCGAAAGCGCTTCGCTACAGAGTTGGAGCATTTTATACGTTTCAGCAAACTGTTTAACACTCAAAAACTGATGTAACTCTAAAGTGAAGCTATGAATTTTATTGTTTTAATGAGAGGAATCTATCTTGCGCCTTTAACCCATTTAATATTAAATGTGAAAACACACATGAAAACTTAAGGACTGCTAAAGAGAAACTTTGACTCTTATCGAATAAAATAGACCCTCGGGGTATTAAATGCTTTTAAAAACGGTTTGATTAATTAACTTGCAACACAAAAGTTCGTTTTTAAATGTTTTGAATTGATTACAATTTACGTACATAAAAATTTAAATATGATACGCGTTAAAGATGTATAAGATATTAGTCCATTAACCGTCAAAAATGATGCAATGCGTATTGGAAACACTACCAACACTAGTACACCACAGTGTTGATGGTTGTCACAATACCTTATAAAGGAGCAAACCAATTTTTTTAATAATTGTCTCTAACTAAAATTTCCAACTAAACAATCATTTCTTTTTCAGTTTGTGTAAAGTCTACTGTATTGTGACATTTTACTCTATTGTCCCAACAGTTTAGCTCAACCGTTTGTTAAAAGTTCCATTTCTGTACGATTTGAACGAGCAAAATTGATTTCTAGATGGAAAAATTAACGTTATTCGCGATTAGAAAACAGTATACATTCGAATACGAAGCAGTTTAAAATGTATAATCAGATCAATGTGTTTGTAGGGAAGTCCTGGGGAAAACGCATTAAAGATGAATAAGATATTACACCGTTAACCCGAAAACGACATAACACATATAGGCAACACTATCTGCACTAGAATAATGTTGGTGGTTGTCATAATGCATTACAGAAGAGCTACCCAATTTTGGAATAATTGTCTCTTATTAAATCGCATTGAAATAGACATATTTAACTAATATCCAACAAGCAATCATTTGTTTTTTAATTTGTATAAAATCTACTGTATCATGACATTTTTTTCATTGTCCCAAGAATTTAGCTTAACCGTCTGTTAAAAGTTTCATTTGCGCACGATTTGAACGAGCAAAATTGATTTCTAGATTGAAAATATTAACCTTATTCGCGATTAGAAAAACTATAAATTAGGATACGAAGTAGTTTAAAATGCATAAAAAGAGCGATGTATTTATAAGGAAGTCCTGTGGAAAACGCATTAAAGATGCATAAGGTATTAGTAGGTTAACAGTCGAAAAGGATGCTACACGTATAGGCAACATTACCTACACAAGAACAGTGTTGGTGGTTGGCATAATACCTTACAAAGGAGCAACCCAATTTCTGAAAAATTGTCTCTAACTAAATCGCGCTGAAATAGACATATTTAACTAATCTCCAACTAAGCAATGATTTCATTTTCAATTTTTGTAAAATCTACTGTATCGTGACATTTTATTCTATTGTCCCAACAGTTTAGCTCAACCGTCTGTTAAAAGTTCCATTTCTGTATGATTTAAACGAGCAAAATTGATTTCTAGATTGGAAAGATTAATCTTATTCGCGATTAGAAAACACTGTAAATTCGAATACGAAGTAGTTTAAAATGTATAAAAAGAGCAATGTGTTTGCAAGGACGTCCTGTGGAAAACGCATTAGCCCATTAACCGACGAAAAGGATGTAATGTATAGGCAACACTATCTACACTAGAACAATGTTAGTGGCTGTCACAATACCTTGCAAAGGAGCAACCCAATTTTTGAAAAAATTGTCTAACTACATCGCGTTGAAATAGACATACTTAACTAATCTCCAACTAAGCAGTCATCTGTTTTTCAATTTGTGTACAACATACAGTATCGTGACATTTTATTCTAATGTCCCTACAGTTTAGCTTAACCGTGTGTTGAAAGTTTCATTTGTGCACGATTTGAACGAGCAGAATTGATTTCTAGATTGAAAAGATTAACCCTATTCGCGATTAGAAAACACTATAAATTCGAATACGAAGTAGTTCAAAATGTGTAAAAAGAGCAATGTGTTTGCAAGGACGTCCTGTGGAAAACGCATTAGCCCATTAACCGACGAAAAGAATGTAATGTATAGGCAACACTATCTACACTAGAACAATGTTAGTGGCTGTCACAATACCTTGCAAAGGAGCAACCCAATTTTTGAAAAAAATGTCTAACTACATCGCGTTGAAATAGACATACTTAACTAATCTCCAACTAAGCAGTCATCTGTTTTTCAATTTGTGTACAACATACAGTATCGTGACATTTTATTCTAATGTCCCTACAGTTTAGCTTAACCGTGTGTTGAAAGTTCCATTTGTGCACGATTTGAACGAGCAGAATTGATTGCTAGATTGAAAAGATTAACCCTATTCGCGATTAGAAAACACTATAAATTCGAATACGAAGTAGTTCAAAATGTATAAAAAGAGCAATGTGTTTGCAAGGAAATCCTGTGGCGCTGGCGCGACAACGAGTTTTGCCTTCACAACAGAATATGCATTAACTACTTGTCAACATCACACACAGTGAGTTTGCTTTTTACATTTTGTCACAAGGACCATTATCTGCATTATGTGATTAGAAACTGCTGCGCCGTGGCAATTCATAATTGCGTTTTTCCACTTCTGATATAATCGGCTTTGGTTAGTCTCGGAGTTGGCTGCATGCAGTTCCTTCACACGTCACGCCTGTTGCACGACATCATTATTGATTTGCATGCGTACCGATTAACAGTGTTCACGTTCTGAAATGTTTTTACCTGGACATAACGCTATTTACGAGTGCCCTACAAATTAAGTCAAATATTTTTACTACACATGAAGCGGAAGGAAAATTATTGTTTAGTTGAACAAATTAAATATTCCGCAAGAAATTTGAACTAAGAAAATAATGTTCTGTTTCAAGCTAATAACGCTTGCCATTGTTGTTCTCAGCTCAAGTGAACTAAGGTTACCATTGAAATAGCCGGTCTTTTAATTATAAACTGACATATTTTTGAAATACATATTAATAAGATTTTAATGCAATGTCTAACGTTGAACAAGAACTACTAATTTCATCAAATGGACTAAACTCGTAGAAGTCGATTTGCAAAATAGTATTTTATCACTAAATATTCATGACTGTCAAAATGTAATTGTATATTTTAAAATTAGTTCATTTGTTGTAGTCGACTATCGTTTGTTTAGCAATAATTTATAAAGGAATAGAATGTCCGGACATTTGTAAATACCGTTTCAAAGTAGCGGAATAAATTGTCACATTATTGATTCAATTTTTATATACTAATACTGGCAAAAATTTTGAAACTGTTTAACCAAACAAAGTGTAATGTAAAACAAACAACATCATTTCCAATACTACATCTTTGGCAGACACTATCTATACTCGGGGATTGTTATACTTGTCACGTATTACTTTTGTCAGTTAACAAAATTAATTAATAAGAATACTAGTGACGAAAGCTGAATAGTGAAGCAGAGAATGCAGAACTATATTCATAGTTTTGATAGAGAAATCGTCGCTAATTGGTTACAATGACACTATTGTCATTAAATTGAAATGTATCCATTCAAATATACTGCTACGCCTATGATAGTACTATCACCACAACATTCCAATAATTTCGCTTCCTCGCAGCTCTCGTCAAGGAGACTGTAACTAAACTATAGGTTATCTCTAAATAATATATGTCAGTACATTATTCAACAAAGCATTGAAAAGTAACCGTGTCTTTACTTAAATCATATATTTACAAGCTTTAGTACAATATTATAACAATATCATATACAATTGGTACAATAGTTCTAGCTAAAAACAAAAGGTATTTTATTTCAAAATAGATGAATTAGAACATGGAGTGACGATGCTCATATGAATTTCTCGATGTTTGGTTAACCATTACACCATTTAGATTACTCGAAGAATCTGAAGGGATTATTCCCAAATTTTTTGGAGATTTTATATAATCGCCTGCTTCTCAACATATTGTTGGTATAAATATCATTTCGCTGGATTAATTATTTCCGTATCTAAAAATAGCAACATTGAATCTAAACAAAGAATTCGGTAGAAGAAAAACAATCATTAAAAAAAGTACAATTGTATCGTTTGCTTTTATTCCCATTAAAAACAGATTTGCAAATATGCAAAGCATTTTCATAGACTACAAGTTATATTAGATTTACATCTGTGGCATTAATAGATTAAACTTTAGAATAGGTACACTACTATAATATAATTTGTGTCCACTACTGCTGAAAACTGATTTAAAGCTGTAATAAATTGTAAATTGTATGTTTGAGCCATTTATGTGATGATATATCACAGGGAGCTATTTTACGGAATTTTACGTTTAGCGGATTTCATATTGCTATTCTACAAATACGAAATCACTGAAACTAACGTAAGAATATCCATCCAAGGGTCTGAAAGTAAGCACTTTCTGTTAAATATTTAGTTTTTCAGCCATTTTCAGGCATCAGGAAACTAATGAGGATCATAACGCGCCGCATTCAAATTTATATATTGAAAAATAAATAACTTATGTTGTAGAGGATACAGCATGGTTTAGACTTTGGTAACTTTCTGATAATTGTATTAAAAAGCAAAAACACTAATTTGTTTTCTAGGGGCAACTTTCATCGAAAAATATGTTGATCATACTATATATGTTTAACTATAGTGATACTTAAATAGGTTCTACTCTGGATTTGTTTTGCAACTTTATGTAATGGCGACTTGCGTAACTATACATAACCGTAAAACTATCCATAGCTATTACACCAACAAAAATAATTATTTTGATTACAACTTCGTAATATTGTGTTGTAATTTGCAATAGGTTAACAGTTCGTTCTCAAATTAAAATACTTCAATTATAACCACACTTATTGTGCCAATTTTTGCAAAATAAACCGTAACTTTTACTACTTACACGCAAATAAATTTTCTATAAGAGCATTACATTTTAAGTACCTACCCATAAACTTTATTATCTTTTAGACGCAATATGCAATGTACCATAATAAGAAAAAACCCCTTATCACTTGAAGTGAATCCGTATATCGAATATATCCTTCACTGAGCAGATTATCATTAAATCGGATGTAAGACAGTTAATAACCCAGTAGACTATACATACATTGTAATCGTCGTTCTACAGTATTCTGGAAACGGATTGTGATGTAAATATGTACGTTTAGTTGATGGTAAAGCGTATAACCGCGGACCGCTATTAAATTTCAGAAACTTTTAATGTAATTTGAAATATCCTGGTAGCGAGTTTCCAATAGCCGATCGAAACATATTACGCCTTATTAACTTTTTAACAAATGAAGCAACCAAACAAACTCTATATATTTATAAAGTAGATAATATACTGTTTTTAAACTTCAACAACAACGTCTTTTGCGTTGACACACATTCGTCATCAGTTTTTTAAAGTATAATTTTGGTAATTTGTTCGTGTATGTGTGTTTGGTATAGCCAAAATAATTATAATAAACTTTACTTTTTAGTAATCCCATAAATAATTCATGTGCAATTTAATCAGACAACCTAGGCGAATACACAAATCCATCAAATCACGAAATAGGATATAACAAAGACAGATTACTGCGAGCGTTTATGTTTCTAACAATATGTGCCGGTGAACCGTTTTGCTGAAACTGTATGCCATTACTACTGTACAGTTCAGACGCAGATAACGCTGTAAAATGTATACGAAGTACCCTTGCAGCATACGACAAGCACAAGACCGAGCAACATTGTAACGCCAATGTTTAGTATTGACTGATTCGTATGGTTAAAGTAGAATAAACGTTTTTTCAAACCATAGGACGATAATGATAGGTTGCAACTTAAAAAATACCATGGGATTAACTGATTACCCAACAAATGAAATAATAATTGTTTAACATGCTTTGTTTGAGCATTGGGAGGTTACAAAATGTGTTCAGCAACACTCGTTATAAAAAGAAACAGATGAAATCAAACGCCGCTAACGTAAAGCAAATAGGAGTATATGTTTTTAATGTTTAGCTTTAAAACGAGGAAGCATGATTTTGAGTGCAACTCATATTAATACAATATTTAAAATCAATTAATATTAAAGGAAAAGTATTTATACATCCTGTGTTTGTTGTAGGTCCTCTATGTATGTGCTACTTTAAAACGCGCTACACAGGAATAAGACAGAAAATCGCTACGTCTTGTAAGAGACTAAACACTCAAGTTTTGATATAGGAGTTGAATCAATTCTTTTGGTACACCCACAGTCAAAACAAAAATATTAAAGGAATAACTCACTTCGATAGATCTACAATAAATACTGTCACCGTTGACCTTTATGGTAACTACTTCCACTGTATTTACAATACAATACAGTGCAGTACAGTACAACTACTTCCAGTAACGAAATGTAAGAAAAATTGTTTATTTGCTAGTAATTACAACAAATGGTAGTTTAATTACTACATTAAATACAGAATCAACATTATCTGTCACCTTTTGTATGTCACTGCTAGTTTTATATTTCTTACCATTAACGTTAATATACATAGATAAATGTTTACATTTAAAATTAATTTGCATTTATGAACTGAATTGTCAGCCGTTCAGGAACGTTTTTCTAAATTTGTCCTCTCTTTGCATGCCTGCTTATTAATATCTGCTTCATTTACTTGAGTTTCCTAAAATACCATTTAAGAATTATTTATTAATATCTCCCTTAGTTTGTAATATAATAATATAAATTAACTCAAAATCAAATAAACAATAATAGTCTAATTTACCCCTTAAGCGTGTTTTTAACAAGTTGAATGAAAACGATTAAGCTATATATGCACGCTCTATGTAAGTTAATACTATTGACTGCACATCAAACATTTGCAATGACTGAAACCTTATCCAGCCTATTTTACCGAATAAATTTTTAATATCAGGAAAACGGATGGGATAAGAATTATCGTTTTTACCTCTTAAGGGTCAACTACGGTGCTTTCAAATGCCATATAGAGCATTTTCTATTATCATCATAGCTATTTTTATTTATTAATAATAATTGTACAGGGCATTAATATGCGGCCTTTCTGTATAGCGTTTTTTGTAATTAGCGGACAACATTGCATTAAAGTATAAAATTAATGGAAAAATTTAATCAAACTTGCCAAAGTATGCAAAATTTAGTTACAGCTAATCTACTACTTCTCTAAACATCATCATTGACAGCCTTTTTGTTCCACTGCTGGGCATCGGCCTCTTCTCTCCCACGTGTTTCTCCTCAGCGCTAAGGTAGAAACACGGGGGACCTACAGTTTAACGTCGAATCCGAACGACAGAGATTCCAGAGAAGGTTTTTAGCATTAAGATCCCACGGTTGCAAGCCGGATTGGGAAATTGTGTGTGGTGGGTTGCAGACACACGTTTTATAAATCTGTTTGGGTTTCGAACCCAAGCCAAAATCGATGTTTTACTCAGAAAGCAAGCGCTCTACTAACTGAGCTAATACCACACAACACTTCTCTAATAGAAAGACATAATCGATTACCGTTATTTTTGATTATTTAAATAAAATAAATATTCAGGTCTTTCTGATGCACATTTTGTTGAACCCTATAACTTTAGCTGTAAAAACATTTTTCTACAAACGTCAGTAAAAGTTTAATTTTTAACGCATGCTGTCAGTGTCTAAAATGTGATTTTATGGCAATGGTGCTAAAAGTAATTTACTTTTAGCACTAGTACTAAAAGTAAATGACGTGATTTACTATTAACACTGGCCCGATATTATAAAAAAATTAAGAAATTTTAAATCAAAGGAATATTTATTTACGTAATTACATAAATGTACAGTTAGAGAAACTGCAGTTAGAATAAGTAATCTGAAGTGGATAGTGTTTTACTTGCAAACAAAAAATTTTCTTCGGCGTTGTCAGGAGATTTGAAGTTACTTGTCTACAAACGATCGAATTTTCATTATCTTAGCAACAATAAACTTCATGAATAATTGGGTTTTAAAACGATATTTTATAAATTTAATAACGTAAGAAATGCATTGATTTGTACTTTTAATGATGTTTGCATAGAAAAAATAGTGTATGATATGTGTGCTAAAAGTGATTTTATTTTGTTCGAAGGGATGAGACATTCCGCCTTCGGCGTCGTGGCCCAAACTTCCCTTCTCACAAAATAAAATGTCACTTTTAGCACTTATATCATAAATAACTATTTTCTTCCCGATAATTCCAGTATAGCAATATAGGATGTGTAGGATTAAATTGCATTATTAGGGTTTCTAGTTTTTTCTCACCTTCGGTATTCGTAGTCACTTCTTCTAAAAACATTCTAAATCTAATGCTGTATGTAAATGTAATAGTCTTTTGTAATTGAGTACTTCCGAGAAATTTGTTTCGATTTCTTATCCTATTAAGATAGTTAAGCAAAAATATGTTCTCTTTAGTTTAGTCAGTTGTATATACCGACAATATAGCTTTCCAATTTTCTGTTAAGTTACGGTTTTCTTCAGTTCGCTAATTCTAGTATTTTATCATAAAAGCTATTAATCATTACACCAAATTTTATTAAATACAATATTATATTTCCTGTTACTAAGAAGAGTTGTGCTAAAACGGATAATTATAAAAGTTTTAAAAAAGACGAATTAATTGTTATTTGCTAAACCATCCTGCGATTTTTAATTTTGCAGCAAATAGTAGTTTTTATGAAAACTGGAGCTCATAAAAATATTTCGTTTTATACCGCAAGAGAATGCTTTTGATTACCTATGACATCCATTAAGTTGTTTGTGTTCCACAAACTAGCATAGTGCGAATCCTCTTTCTCTGTCCCTCTGTCTATAAACTTTAAATTGAACATCATTTAAAAGTTTTGTTCGCGAAGTAGCTTAGAAGACAAATTGCAGTCAAAATTTATTGCTTTTTGAAAGTAAGTGCGTGTTCCAAATCACTTGTGTCGCCGTTAATGAACTTCTACAACCGTGCTTCTGGGTATTCTAGTTTATTAGTGTTTTACATTCCTATTCTCGTTTGCGAGTATTTGGTAATGAGAGAATTTTACTACAGCTACAGTTTTACACTAATTGCAAGTACTCGTATTCACAAATATGATATACATCAGAATCACTACAAACATACCTAGCAACAAAATACAACAGTATACGGAGTGTAAATTTGAAAACGTACAAGGTATTATATTTCGGAGAGTAAAAAAGTTTTAAAAATTTCTAGAAATCGTTTGTATAACATGAAGGGGGAAACATCATGACCCATCAAGTAACCTTCCTTATTCAACCCCTTAGGCTCTAGGTAACCCAACAAAAATTTTCAAATGGTAACACCCATTGTGTGACATTTTATTGAAAAGGTCTTACAAAATGCGATTCAATAGCACCAAACAGTTTTTTTATCTGATTCTTACCGGAAAAAGTGAATGGCCCCCAAGATCTCCAGATTTGATCCCAATAAACTTCTTTTTATGGAGTCACTTAAAATCTATTGCTTACAAAACTCAGCCTCAGTCCATTGCACAATCACGATAAGAAATAGTTCGGGAGGGCCGGGTTATTTCTCAACAAACCTTCCAAGATGTTGTGTGTGTCCGAAAGAATTTGAGAGTAGACTTTACTATCGCCTAGAGCAGTGGTTCTTAACCTGGGGTACGCGAACCCCTGGGGGTTCGCAATGGGTCGCTAGGGAGTTCGTGGAAAGAAAATGTGTAATGGCGGATATGTACAACGAATAACTTGTAACTAAACAAAAAGCACCCACAGAGTAAAACCGAGCCACACAGAGGTTAGGTGGCTTTCCTGTGGAAAAGTCCTCCAAAGATTGTTTGAGCTTAGGTTTGAAGTGCAGTTGTTTTTTCAAGGTAACCCTTTCCGCCTGTCATCCAGGTTACATGACAGCGATTGGCTGCAATGTTTAGCTTACTTATCTGACATTTTTCAACAAATCAATAAGTTCAATCACGATCTTCAGAGTATCAGAGAAGATAGAATCTATGATGAAAAGATTGAGTTTTGAAGATCTTGTATTCCTCCGGGGCAGACAGAAGTATTCGAGACTTTGCATGACTTTTTGAAAGAGAATGAGTTGACGTTAAACTGCAAATACCTGAACACTTGAAGGCATTCAAATCATCATTTGCAAGATACTTTCCAAAGCTTGATGAAGGTATTCACTGGATTCAAAATCCCTTTTCTGAAGAGAATTTGCAATCAGCACAGTTGGATGTTGCACAAAAGGAAAGTCTGATTGACATTTCTACTGACTGCACATTGAAATCAGCTTTCAAGAAAAAACATGTCATTAACTTTTGATTGGACCTCAACAGTAAATATGAACGTCTGTCTGACTTGGCAATGAAGGTTTTGTTGCCTTTTACATCAAGTGTATTGGTGGAAAGAGCTTTTTCATCCTACGCTTTCATCAAAAACAAATACAGAAACAAGTTGGATGTTGCCCCAGATATGAGGCTTCTTTCGAGCCCAATTTCAAAAAACGGTCTGCAGCGAAGCAAGGACAGGGCTCCCATTAATGTGCAAATAAAAGAAGTAACGAAAGTGTTTACAATTTACAAAAATCAACTTTTTTATACAAATAACAAAACTAATGGACAACCAGTTGAATTTTAAAACATTTTTAGTTAAAGAGTATTTTCTATTAAGATATTAGTGCTGCACAAAATATAGTAGGGGAGGCCGGGGTTGAAAGTAACATTTTCCAGTTTTCATTTTTTATTTTTAACAATAAGTTAAATTTTTAACATTTAAATATACAAAACGACAAGTTAAACATTTGAGCTACATTTAAAATTCTTTTTTCCCTATTTTTCTCAAAGATAAAAATTTAAAAAAAAATTGTTTTAAGTGAAATGTTTGTTACTTTTAGCCCCGATAGTGGGGTTAAAAGTAACGTTGCATGGGGTAAGTTGTAACAGCGAATGGATTAAAATAAAATATCACCTTAATATATTACATATTTATTTGAATGTTAAGTAGACTGAAAACATATATTTTTTATTTGTATGACTAAAAATATTGAAAAATAAAATATTACATAAAAAAACTTAATCAGAAAAACTGTCATCCGAGTCACAATTGCAAATAAACGTAGTAATATTATTTTTAACACACTTAATATGCGCCCATAATCGATATCTGATGCACTGCACCCATTGCTCTCCAGGTACGCTCTCAGAATATGCCTCACAGTACATAAGGCAGAAGCATTCGTCATCTTCCTCTCCTTCTACGTCACTTTCATCTTCAACTTGTCTGAACACTCCTTTTTTACCTCTAATTTGAAATGACTCCTTTTTTATTTGTTCCTCTTCCTTTTCATCACCTTCATTGAAAACTCGTCTGACCACCTGATGTCTTTTACCTTTATCGTTTACTGCCTTATATGTTTTCTTTGTTGTTTGTTCTTCTTTCAAAATCAACATTTCAGGGGTGGCAGTTAACACTGCAGCTTTACGACGTTTTCTTCCTTTGTTTGCCTGCGATCTCTTTGCAGCTTTTGGGAACGGTTTTATTGCTTCTGGTGAGAATATGCTATTATTGCTGTTATCGGATGACTGAACATCTAGACTATCATTTGATGATTCCATAGCGGGACTAGAATGAGATGGTCCAGCAATGGAACTGAAATTTGATGGTCCAGCAACTTTGTCATCAGAAGATGAGTTTATCATTTCCTTTAGATTTTCTGGAATAGGCCGGTCCGTAACAAATGCAGCACCAAAGTCGCACTCTTGAAAAATTTCTTTATTAAGTGGGAAAATGCCACTTTTGGAAAATCCTTTCATAATATTGTTTGGTGTTGTTGCTAAAGGAAGTGCTTTCTTTACTATCGACGGTATGTCGTAAATTGTCATGACTTTGCCGGGATTATTACGCATCCATGCATCTTGATATGTAGCAAGGTACGTTTTAAATGGCCCATACACACCGACATCCAGAGGTTGAAGACGGTGCGAGCAATGAGGCGGGAATGACAACATAATAACGTTATTTTCTTTGGCCAAGTTTAAAACTTGAATGTCTAGATGAGACTGGTGATTGTCTAGTAAAAAAAGAGCAGGGGATGAAGAGCTTGGTCTTACACACTTAATGAAATGTTGCATAAAAATGCGAAAATCAATGGCAGTCATCCACCCAGAAGGGTTTGCAGTGCCGGTGCACCGGTGATGGACCATCCCGAACGAAATAGTCCTTGTAAAATTTTCTCGGAAAAATGAACATACACGGAATTGCATTCCCCGTTGCATTAACGCACACAACAAGAGTGACGAGAGTACCACGTTCTCCCGATGTCAGCGCTCCAATTTGCTTGACGCTTTTGGTGGCAATTATTTTTCGAGGCTTTTGTACCGTGGTTGCTCCTGTCGCGTCTACGTTCCATATTTGAGAAGAGCTAAAATTGTATTTTCTTAATACTTCTTCCAGCTTATTGAAAAAATCTCTAACATTTGTCTTGTTGAAAGAAGTTGCCCGGCTGAGACTTGTAGCCTCGGGTACTCTTATCGACAGGCTAGATTTCTTTTTTAAAAAAAGATGTCAACCATTCTGCTCCAGCCTTTTTCTTTGTAGTCCATGATGCAGGAACTTGTATTTCATATTGAACAGCACAGTCGTACGATAATTTCCGTACATCAGCGGGGTTAGTCCAAAATAAATGCTTGCAGCTTTCTTGAAGTACGCACATAGACGTTCCTCCTGATCTTTGTTGAAAATTTGTCTATTTGGTACATATCCAACGGTTTCACGATCCAATCCTGTTTTTTTTCATTGCTACATAGCGGAAAGGTGTTACGTGAGAAGCGTCGAGTTCTCTTGCTACTGCTCTGATTGGTCTGTTTTCTTCGATGACCAGTGATACCGCCCTGTTTATTATTTCAGTAGAAGTAGTTCCACGATTTGTCTTTCGCGTATAAGATCTCATCTAAAATAAAAATAGCATGTAATGTGAATTTATATTGCTGGGGTTGGTTGTAACACTTTGTTACAACCAGCCCAAAAATTCCAACACTAAAATGCATCACATCTACCGAAAGCCAATGAAATGTACGTCAAAGTTAGCTACATACCTATTAATTAATGCGCGGGATGTTCCAAAAGGGCCACTCACAAGCAGACAGCAAGAAATTACTTTCAGTCAAACAACGTGCACACCTCACTGGTCATCCATAAACTGATTTATGACGGAGCTGTACCGACCGATATCAAAAGAAAACGGCATTTTAAGACTTCACACGCAGACTGCAGACATCTATCATATAATAGACTAGGTTATAGCTAGTGTTACAACCTACCAGTGTTACTTTCAACCCCGGCCTCCCCTACTCATATTATTTTAATTTGTGTTTATTTTTACCCAAAATTTGATTTAAAATTATTGCCTCTAGACTAGAATTAATCCAGGGGTACAATTTATGAAAATAATTTGGTAAGGGGTACGCAACTGGAAAAAGGTTGAGAACCGCTGGCCTAGAGAATAACGGAAATCATTTAGAACATTTAATCAAATATTTTTAAATTTGAATTAAGATAAATGCTTCTTCTTTTTGAGTTTTATTTCTTAATTTTTCCGAAACGAATCAGGTACACAAAATGTTTGCTACTATTGAATAGCATTTTATAAGAGCTTTTCCTCGAGGTACCACAAGATGGGCGTTGTCACAAGAGATAAATGAGGAAGGTTACTCTACGAGTCACAATGATTATCCCCTCGTGTTCTAGAAACTTTCAATACCTCTTTTCTTCCAGAGATATAACACATTGTACGTTTTAAAATTGATATCAAATAATGTTAATAACAACCAGCATATGAAAATTGTGTGCCTTATAGCGTTTTCTATTTTTAAATACTATTTATTACACATTCTAAACAAACATAAACGGTAAAACTAATATGTCACACCTTTGCAGAGCATTCATCAAACGAAATAGTAATTAACATTAGTACAAATTGCCCTTTATCGTCCCTCAGTATTGTCTGAATGTATAGAATTCTATAAATCATCGAACAATGAAGGACTTCATATACTATCCGACATAATACAATAGTAATCCTAATAATTACCCACAATCTATGTTTATTTCCCACAAGCTTATACTGTGAAAATTCACAATTAACCGCTTAAGGACTTTCTATTTTTATATATTGCATTGAAGTTTGAAATGTTGACACTTTTTCGTTCTCTATATTATTTTGCATTATAATTAGTAAATGTAATAAAAGCTCAAACAAGTTGTTTAATTTCACAAACGTCATAACGGATATTTAAACATAAATACATAGATGCGTAGGTTTTATAGACGACTTCCTTAGGTGTCGCTGGCTGCTGAAATTGGATAACACCTGTCAAACCTTGTGTGGGGTCTTCGCAGACAATAATTAAATATTGTTACGTGCCATTTCATTGATTTGTGATTTGTTTCTACAATTACACAAAAACTTGTTCTTCTTAGAACTAACACGCCAGTATTTTTGTTTTGATTGTCTCGAAATATAAAAAACAAAGTAAGTATAATGTACTCAGCACAAAATTGCTAATATCCAGAATGTCAATATGCTACCGTTGACCATAAATAATTCTAAGGAACTCTAAATCGATGTTTAAATCCGTTGCTTGGGACAAGCAGCTTTATCAAAAAGAATATTAGTGGGCGACTACTATGAAATAAGTACTGCGAAAACATCGATGCTGCTCGTAATATAATAGAAAATGCACCATTTCCAGTACCTCTTATAATAAATTATCTCATTTTGTATTCGTATCTTGTTACGGCCAACGTCGGGTTTGTAAGTGAGATTATGTAAGTATCTATAAGCTACGCCCTGCGTTTACCGTTAACAAATTTAATCATCTGCATACCTCAGGGGCTTTTTAAACACCTCTTATATTGCAGATTATAAAATTCTATGCTTAAAATATATATACCTACTGTTTTTAATTACAGCTTTTCATTAAAAATGTAATCTAGTTTTTGACGAACGTTAAAAGTATAAGGATTTATAAATATCTTAAAAATAACCCTTTTAAACAAAGTAGTGTATTTTTAAATTGCAACAGCAAATGCTAAAACGGAGAAATATCAACTTATTTACCTTACAGAATTAAAATAAACAAGGCTTTGGAATTAACTTGTAAAATTCCCTTGTAGCGGAGCTATTCATCTTGGTATAACAGTAATCTAACACCAACATTTGTGTTTGGTTAGTCACTAAAATCGGTTTATTTATACTAGGCAATATTGAACGTAACCAATCAAAAATTTACAGCGTTGGGGCAAAATATCGAGATAGAAATACTCCTGGGAGGAAAAGTCCTGAAAGCAAGTCTGGCGAGGGCTAAATTGCAAGGACGAACAACTACGAAACTAATCCGTATTTCATTACTTTTAGGATGATTTTTTAAACCTTCTTCGCTGTGGAGTACTAATGTAGAATTAAATTTTTCAGGGTGTGTTTAGTTCTCTTTAAGTAAGCTGAGCTTTTATGTTGTAATATAAGAACTTGGAACGTGAATTACGTTTCTAAGGAATTTAAGATACTCTTAATGAGTGGGTGTCGTGTTAATAATACATTTAAATTCAAGTTATAAATCTTACCAGCAAGCAAGAGGGAGACGTTATTTACCTGCCTGTGTAATGTGCTTGTGCTTTTCGGCTTATTTTTGTAAATATTAGCAGTTATAACATACCTTGTGCATTACACAAACACTATTCACTCTTATCAGATCAATTCAAAATATTGCAATGTTTTACAATAATCTATAAATGAAAGCGTGAATACCTATATTTCATGTAGTATATAGGTTGGTTGGAAAATAATTACGGTTTTTGTTTACTGCAATTGAAACTCAATTGATTTCAATATAAGTGTAATTGCATTGTGTTTGTGTTAACATCATTTGGAAATGCATTTTGCGATCTGTATTTGAGTAACATGAACTTTGGTTTCATTGCTAATTGTGTTTCAATTTAGGCTATTGAATTGAAAATGGATGCAACAAATTCGAGCACTTTGAAAGTACAAAGCGGGTGGCAAGGAAGCTGAAACTGCCCAAAAACTGAACTGTGCTTTTGGTATGGGTGCTGCCAAAAGCCTAATGATGGTTCCACAAATTTCGTGCTGGGAACCGGAACCTTGAAGATGAAGAAGGTCGCGGTCGTCCTTCCTCAGTTGATAAAGACCAACTGCAGGCGTTAGTTGAATCAAAACCACGCCCAATTCGATAGCTTACACAGTTCTTGACCATTTAAAACAGCTAGGAAAACTAAAGAAGCTTGACAAATAGATACCACAGGAACTGAATGTAAACATACAATTTCACCGTTACGAAGTTTATGCTACACTTCTTTTATGCAACAGAAACGATCCATTTCTCGATCGTATTTTAACGTGCGATGAAAAGTAGATCCTTTACGACAACATAAAATGGTTTGCACGATGGTTGGACAAAAATGAAGCACCAAGACATTTCACGAAACCATTACACCAAAAGACAGTAATGGTGACTGTTTGGTGGTCTGCACTCGATATTATTCACTACAATTTTTTTTTAATTATGGCGGAATATTACTGCTGAAAGGTATTATCGACAAATCGGCAAAATTCACCAAGAACTGCTACATCTGGTCAGTCAAAAAGGTTAATCATGCTTCAAGACAATTCACAACCAACTTCGCACAATTAACCCTCCAAATGTTGAACGAATCAAATATTGCTTCACCCACCATTCGCCAACAGATTAACACTTGTTTGAACATTTCACAATTTTTTAAAGGGTAAGGTCTTCAACAACGTATCTGCTGCCAAAAATGCACTTCGATATTTTATCAACCCCAGGACTTCGGCATTTTACAACATCGGAAAAAATAAACTTGTAATTAATGTATCAATTCCAATGTAGTTTCTCTCGGTTAATAAAATTAATTGTTAATTCATAAATTTCGTCATTAGCTGAGAAAGTAGAAACCGCAATTATTTTCCTACCAACCTAATATTTTTTTTCTACTGCCTTTGAAAAAGTCTTTGATTTCTATATTCATAGGAATTAGGAGATGTTTTATTTTTCCGACCTAGTTCGGAAATGTAAATCATTTATTACTTATTGTAACAAATAACTTTATATTAACTACTTCTTTTTGATTAAGTATTTTTGAAGCCACTTGCAGTTTGTTTACTACTACTATTCTCTATATGTCTCTCTGCGATGTTCGATGATTTCCAGCTGCCATGACTTTTAAGAGTGATAATATCTGCTCCTGCATGAGCCAGTATTGTAGCAGATGATCTCCTAAAGCAATGCCCGGTGTAGGTCACAGGAATTGGCAGCAATTTTTTTGGGTACGGCTGCAATGATATTTAGACCCACAGGTTGTTTAGTACACTTTCCGTTTCGATGCCTAAGAAAAAACCATGTAATTTCAATTGATGATAGGCGAAGAGTGGCATATTTTCTAAACATTTTAACGAGATTCAAATCTTCAATGTTTCCACTTGAAATAGTAAATTCTCTTTCCACGTTGGTTTTCGTGTTAGGAATCTCAATCAGTATAAATAATCCCATATCTTTAATGTTTGTAAGATGAAGAAAAGTTAATTCTTCTCGTCGACAGGCTCCTCTGATCCTAACAATCAACACTACCTAAGATAATGAAGAAAATCTTTAATTATTATTGAAATATGTTAAATTTATATGTAAGTATTACGCAGCTTCATCATCAAGTAAGTTGTATCATCTGCTTGTTTTAAGAATTTTTCAATTTTTAATTTTGGTAGAACATTGGATTTCTTGGCTCATCCTGTCGATTTTCTTTTAATGAAAACTCTTAAACTAACATACTTCTTTATATTAATATTTTCTTTCTTTAATAATGTCTTTTTCAACATTGGGTAAACGCTCCACAACGTGGAACTTTTGAGGACCTTGAATTTTTGTTCAAAATGTGCTAGCAAAACTTTTTCATTGATCACCTTTACTTTTTTTTACGCCGATTTTTGAGTTGTTTGTTAGTATTTTCAATTTCCCCTTCGATTTTTTTGGGCAATAATGATTAAAACGTTAACACTGCTAATTCTTCTATATCCGAAAAGTCAGATATATCATACATTTTTAATTAAACTATCATTATTTTTTCTTCATCTTCCAATACGCGTATAAACAATTAAAGCATTATTTATGAACAAGCAAAATCAGTATCCAGGATACGATACCTACGAGATTTCCTAGATTTTACAATACGTCAAAAACAGATAACAAAGAGTATTCAATACAAAATTTTAAAAATATTTTTTTCAAACGGCAGTAGAAAAAATCGTGGGCAACACAGGAAAAGTACTGTTTTCCGTATATATTATCTCAGATACGCCTCGATTAAAAATTTCACACCTAATACGGAAACTATACTTTTCCTTACTTATTGCACAAACAGCTATTGTATATTAAATTCGTATTAGTGAAACAGTATGTACCTATTTCCAAAAATATCATAAAATACGCATGTGCGAGTGTGTGGTTATACTTTCATATCTCATATCAATTACAGTTAAATTGCTCTAATTTTTCTCTTTTATTCTTTCTTATGATTAATTAAAAATAGAAATAGAAAAATGGTAAGTCCATTGGCCATATACACAAACATCGTTTCAAACGAATAATTTGTCGACATTTAAGTTATAGTCAACACTTTCCCTTATTTAATTTTCACAAAGTTAGCAAATTTGTTTTGCGACAACTTCCAACTTGATGTTTATTTACAGAAAGTAAGAAACTCCTCGCTTGTATCAAATGGAATTTAAACGATACAATTTTAAATTACCTATTTCACTGTAAAATTCGTCGGTGAAGGTCGTAACTCTTAATGAATTTCATAAACTCAAATAATAAAGTAAGCCATTAAAAACCGGTTTATTCGATATTGATCTAAACAAATATTGGAAGTAATAAACTGAAATCTTTTAAGCAAATAACCGTAATCATACGGGTGTTTTACAGTTACATGATTATTTCTTTTAAATGTAACTATCATTCAATTTATTGTTATTTCCCGAAGAACTAGTTAACGTGTAATAAGCTTATTATATTCGGTTTTTACTACATGAGATATAATCCGTTTCTGGATAACCCATATACAGCCTATAATGTTTTCGTTAGCCAGAAATTTGGTAATGTTTTGCTGATTAAGGGGAACTTAAAGCTATCTGGAAATTCAATATTAAATGTAACTTTTTACAATGGCAAACCATTATATTTTCCCATGTCCATGTCTTCCTATCTGCATAGTAGTTTGCAATAACATGAAAAAATGTTGGTAAATTAGGACGACTATATATCATAAACTTAGATTGATTTAACCGTATTTTTGCAATGCTTTTGGATTTTTTTTCATCAGTTATTATGAGTTTTTTTGATAAATTTTTTTGTGATTGCGATCTTAGGTATGTTGACCAGAGAAATTTCAGCTTATTTTGTACTTTAGCAGCCCCTTAAAATGTCTGTATAAATGTCTATTACGTTTTCGATCAATTCTGTGTTCTACATTTACAAATTTTACATGTATTTAAAATATCTCGTTTTCGAAATTGTAGGCTACCTACATTTTTATCTTTTGACAATAATTCAGCAGATTACAATTTTTAAAGAGATTATAGTATAAAATGTATAGATAATGGGAATTAACGAATGAACTTCAGAATTTTAATTTTTAACGCCCCTCAGATTTTTTGTGAGACTCGAAATACTCATTTACTGCTCCTTCTACTTTATAATTGTCATATTAGATTTTTAAATACGTAGGTAATACTCAATAGGAGTTGGGTTAAAACTCTAAGATAAGTGGCTGACCTTGAAAAAGACTTACGTGATGAGGTGTTGTCATGAAGCAGAAAACAGGCATATTATTTACCGGTATTCGCAGTTTGGCCCCACCAATCATTTGAAAAATTCCCAGCGCATTCCAGAACTCAAAAGCTTTCTTCTGCCCTAAATTTGACCAATGCATAAAAGATTACATTCGGTTCATAGATATTTTGGAATCGATCTTTAATTTCTTTTGGAGCAATGCTTTCTACTCTCACAAATTCATTGGATGCTCTCTATTACAACGGTTCGTCTTTCATTTTTCACACATTTATTTAACTTTTATGCTAATAACCACGTTAAATATTGTGGCAAAAGAGGTTGGAAATGAACAGTTTGCAGAATTAAGGCCCTATCAGTGCTTTAAAGGAGACTCGAAAGTTTACTAACGCCGCTTGTAACGGCATCGTGTATTTAATATGTAATATGTAAAATAAATGATTCTTATGAAATCTTCACCGTATTAGAAGAATATACCAAAGTATTTAACGAAAACATATAATATAATACTTATTTTGCTAAAAGTATTTCGACAGTATAATAAAGTAATAGATAATATTGCTAGAGGTGAAGCGCTATCCGCTCTACTGTAACAAATTGGTCGTTTTCAGAATTGCCTTAATAAATTGGACCCTAAAACCCAATACTTTTATTCTTTAGAGGCTAAACAAATTTTGGTATAACGATTACTACATAGTTTCAAGTACTTTTTTAAGCGCCACAGAGCTTGGCCGCAAATGTCGAGACAATATAAAAAAGTGGACCCTTGCAAATAAACGTTTACCAAGTTATCGCAAATAAAAGGTATTTTTTAAATTATTTTTTGTATGCCTTTCTAATAATTTAATAATAACGAAAGTGTAAAAGCAATAACTGCCTATATAAATTGCCAAATGAAGGAAATTTACATATGTGTAGTGTTAACTAAATGTAGAAGAACGAATTTTCTGCCTTTGTTATATAAATAAGAATGAAAAGAAAACAGATTTTGTACCGCAGCAGTAAAGCCATAAACAATCTGATTAAAGCTTTCCACGTATATAACAAGCTATAAATATACAGAAGGTTTCAAAAGCTTCTACTTCTTGCTCACAAAAAAGTAGTAATAAGCCTATATTTTAACGTAAGTGTTTCTGAGCAAAATTTTCAACAGAAGAAATTAGAATTTGGTTTATCAAAGTGGTATGAGTTATGTTAGCTTCTTACAGTAAATTTTGGGTATTCGGGAGTAAAGCCAGCTTGTTGCCAGCAGTTTAATAAGTTCTTCGAGTACCTAAGGCACACTTTGCTAGGGCTTAGCACTGCTTAAAATTGTGTACAGTCATGCTGCCAAATAATTTTATTTAACTTCAGTAATCTGCGTTTCATAAGAATCTTCTTAGTTGGTGTCTTTTAGATTAACATCACTTCGTTGTTCCACGCTTATTAAAGCGCAAGCGAGTAAGAATTAGGGAAGCGAAAGATGCTTGTTCTAATTTTTTTAAATACAAAATGTCCTGAAAGTAAAGGGGAGCTTACCTATAGCCTCCTGAAGCCCCACCAATTAAACCAAACATACCTTAGTAAAAAAGTGCTTCCTTAAGAAGGTATGGCTCCTTAAAGAAGATAAAATATTGGATATATGTATTTCAGAAACAAAATGCAGAAAATTGGTACGCGTCCACTTAAGGAAACTCTTTTGTACCTAGGTATGTTTGGTTTAACCGGTCCCATGTAACCTCGGGAGTTAAGCTACATCTCTTTAGTTTCTGTATACCCTGTATATAGTAAATGCCTAGATTATTATAATTTTGTATATTTTTTATAAAGAAGGCTTTTATGCTGTTCTGAGTATATTCTTGCATGTACAGATGTCGATCTTAAGAAGAAAGTTGGGTTATACACTCTACAGTTGTATTCCGATTATACACCTCCCATACCGACCCCTACAAAATCCGGGCAAATGGATATCTATATCCAGTGTAATAAATATTTACATTACTAGCATAAATAATGCTTGTTTAGAAAGTTCATCAATTTGATTTCCACGAAGCTTATGTGCTTATTAATAAAAATATTATACTTAATGCAGCAATTAACAATAACGATTTTAATTATGAAACTTCAATTGGATTTAAACTGAAAATAATTGTTCGCAGTTCATGACAACGATTTAAAAGTTGTAAAACGTAGAAACAATTGCGGTATAACAAACACCCGAGTGTTTTAAAATGTAAACAAACAAACAGGGTACACAACTGCTCTTCGTCGATCCAAAATATTTAGTAAGATTTTTAATAAACAAAATAGCTTACTAACAACCTACTTAATAGAATTTTAGATTGAGTATCAACTAATATAAAACCAACAAACAACCTAAAGACGTTTTAACAGACAATAGTAAATAGAAGTGTACAATGGATGCAAGGCTTTATAAATTAAATTTCCCAGGTTCAACAGCATTATCCAAAAAAGTAATTCACTTACTAGAAATTCAAACTTCCGCGAATAAAGTAATATACACTCGTATTTAAAATTTGAAATTAAATTAACAATTTTGTTTTAAATCAAGGTTTCATTATCCTACAAAATTATTATGTTATATCTTTCACCTCAAAATTTCGATTTCAATCATTTAATTTCGAAAGGTTGAATGTAATTATTTTGGTAATGGATGTACATTCTAAGAATTTTATTTCAAACTGTCACTAATGTAAATGATTCAAATTCGTATAAAAATATCACCATGGAATATATGGTTTGCTCATAGCATTTTTTTAATGTAAAACAAAATATATTTTCATGTTTTAATAGTATCAGAAAGTATTGAATGTTAACAAACAAAACCTGGAGCGTAGCCCACGGCTTCAACTAGTTTCTTATGTTTTGTTAATAGTATGCCTTTATCAATTTCATCAACAGTTTTGCTTGATATATGTGAAAACATAATTTATGGCACTTTAAATTGTAATAAAGTCCGTGTCCGTATTACTCGTTACGTTATGGCACATGCACACGCATTCGAGTTAAATGATTTCTTAATGAAAGCTTTCTTAATTTATGCAGCTGCGCTAATAAATTGATATTACATGGAGTGTTGCTTCTGTGATATATACACTATTACCTTACTTTTGCGGTAATCTGAAATTCTTTCTTTGTTATTTGAATACTTAACCATCCAATCTTCTTTCTCTATTAAGTTCAATCAATATCCGCTTTGTTATAATTAGTTCCTTACTAAGTTTTACACGAACTTCTTGTGTGCAGTTTCTGTTAATAATTTCTGACTGTTACGAGGGCAGCCATTTCAGTTTTTACAAACGACCACTAGGTGGCGCTATTGAGATGTATCATTACCATTTTCGTAAAATTTGATATTTGTTGCTGTGAAAACAGTGGCAGCTTAGATATTGACCGAGTAGTTTATTTACAGTGATCGTTTAAAAAAGCAATTGTGTGAAGGTTTTCGCTGGATGATTTTTTACGATTTTAGTAAAGGCCTAACTCAACAACAATGCATAGAATCGCTTGATTGTTTACAATTGGTTTACAGAATTTCGTAGTGGTCGTGCGTCCATCAACGATGAATTTCGTGAAGGTCAATCAGAATCGGTTGTTATTCCAAAAAACATCGAACTGTGCGCAATATGATTGAAGAAGATCGGCATCTGACTTACAGTGAGATAGAGGCATCCTTAGGCATATCGAAGACTGCAGTACATTCGATTGTGCATGAACATTTAGCTGTGAAAAAGATCTGTTCCCGATGGATTCCGCATAATTTGGCCGAAGCTTAAAAAGGCGCGTGTTAGTTGGTGTAAGGAAATGCTCACAAAATTCGACCGAGGAACTACAAAACCGTATACAACCTCGTAACAGGTGACGAAACTTGGATATATTCGTATGAACTCGAAACTAAGCAACAAACCACTGTTTGGGTGTTCCAAGATGAACCGAATCCCACACAAATTGTTCATTCACGAAGCACTTCCAAGAAAATGATCGCTTGTTTCTTCGGTTGTACTGGACATGTCGCAACCATTCCTTCAGAGGACCAAAGAACAATTAACGCTGAATGGTATACAACAATATGTTTGCCAGAAGTCATCGACCAAATCCGAAAAAATAACCGAATACGTCGCATTATTCTTCATCATGACAATACCAGTTCTCACACAGCACGTCAAACAATTGATTATTTGAAGGAGAAAAACATCGAATTAATGTCTCATTGCCCTTATTCACCTGATTTATTGCATAACGACTTCTTTGTGTTCCCGAATGACAAACAAAAAATGCGTGGACAGCGATTTTCATCACCTCAAGAAGCTGTTGACGCCTTCAAAAACCATGTTTTTGAGATACCTACTTCAGAGTGGAAAATATGTTTCGAGAATTGGTTTGAACGCATGCAAAAGTGTATAAATTTTAAAAGCGAATATTTTGAAAAGCAATAAAACAGTTTGTTCCAAAAGAATTTTTTTCTTTCCTAGTTGTGGTAAAACTTAAAAGACTGCTCTCGTATGTACTGGTTAGATGTTTTACTTTTAACAATCTTCTTAAATGTTTGTAAACGCTTCCTCGTCTTTATTTAATTTTTTTTTGTTGATTCTGTTTGTTCTATGCAATCCCCTTCCAGTGCTTAAAAATACTCTCAATTTAAAGCATACATTTTCCGTTTTGTCTTTAGTTGTAGTTTAATAATCTTTATACTTTTTTGGTGAACTACATTTTATCTCCACATATCAGCTTACAGTTTATCTTGGCAGTCTATTTCAACTTCTTGAATCCTCTGTTTCACAAATTGCTCAGGTCCTAAAACAATAACGTCAGAATACTTTGTTCATTCTCTTCTTTATAATGTTTATTTTAATATAATATTTTCAATAATTGTCTTGAGATACTCTTCCTATTAAACATGATGGTGGGTCAGTCGAATCGCCGAGGCCAACCCACCGCGAAACATTGTAATACGACATAATACGAACGAATGTATCATATTCTAGTTAATACAACTAACCATATTTATAACAGATTCGAGGATTACGTAACTGGACAATGTAGTATAGATTCAATTCTAAGAAAATGTATTAAGATAAGAAAGGGTATTGCAAAAACTCAGTTACAACCAGATCTTTGGGACTGTTCAAATTTGCTCGTTATAAACATTAAACGTAATACCCTAGAATCTCAAAAAAGCGGTAGTTTAAGAATTATCAGAAGTGCTTTGGAAACACTTTTGCAGCTTGCCACTGCGTTACAACATCCATCCCAGGAAAATACCAGAAACTAGGTACTTATTGGAATTATGTTGTAGAGTAATGTTTGTTTGGCGATTAATATATTCTGTGTGACAGACTCGTTTTTAGGACAATAAAATTCCTGTACGCGGAAATACCATATAGTAATCAATGCAAATCCTAGCGTTTACTTCGTAATCGCTCCTCTTGTACAAGATCTCGTTGTATTCGAGTTTGATTCAGCTGTACTTGGCAGTAAAATTTGTTTTTATGAGATTAAATACACACATGGTATATGGAAATCGGGTTTTCTTACAACTTTTGTAAATATAGAATTCTGATAGAAGAAAGTTGAGTAATTTAATATCGACTGTCTGTTTAACATTTTGTTTAATTTAATTTTATAAGCTTATTAACAAGAAAGCTATTAGGCAGTTGAACTTTGAAAATTGTGTGTCGCGAAATGTCTGCAGCGAATTGTCCTAGACCACTGGTTTGCTTTATGGATTTTCTTATTCTCTTCTTTAACACAGTATTTTAAATCATCCCTTAACATTAGAGGTCTTGGAATGAGCCTGAATCTGCCCTCAATTGTGGGCGAAACATCTAGCTATATTTAAAATAGGTAATTACATAATAGTGTGTGAATTCAATAGTTTCCTAACCAAACGAACCCTTGGCAGTATTTAAAATTAAACATAATATACGTGAATTGAATATAGATTAACCACGGCGTTCGCTGTACATGCTACGGGATGATTATATGTTCCTCAAATTTGCAAGTTTATTAAACCTTTCATCTATTTACAGCAATCCGATCATCTTTCGATTTATAGCGCGTATTTAAAAACCGCTTTATATACACATACTAACACACCTACACAGGCACACAACACACACGTTTAATCTCGATTTAATGTTCCAGTAGGATTAACTGAATTTCGTTTAACTGAGATAGAATATACCCGCCGGTTTGATATCTCTTCTGATGTGCGTCGGTTGATCAGACCTATTTGTCAGATTGCGTATCGAGAAACAGCATTCATCCTTTGAATTAGGATAACGTTGTTTACTCGAGCACAAATAGTAAAGGCACTTTGAGAGATATGCAGACGATTTAAAACAGTTTATACCAACTTCACGTTAATTATTTTATAGCAGCCACATTTTCTGGTTTATATTATTGTAAGTTTTAATGCATTATAATTATCTACTTAAATTTTTTAGATATATGACAAGAATTATTTAAAATGAAAAAAAGCTATATCTCACAAATAAGTAATAACTTTAAAAAACATACGTAAACTATGAATCTTATAAAATCTAAACCAAGAGAAAAAAGATAGAACTTGTCTCAAGAAAATTGCTTTGATATTTATTTCCCTAAATACACAGCCTTCGCGCAGGTTGAAATGCGATAATTGTTCGTGAATGGAATTTCCGAGGGCTCCTCTCGGGCAATCGATAAATAAGATTATGTAAACTTTCATTTGAAGTAAGCAGGAAAAGAGAGAAAATTAAAACACGGCGGCAGTTCTAAATATAGACGACTAACGCTCTAAAACAATTATTCAATATAACAAGCATTTCCCCAGTAATGAATGGGTGGCAAAACTAAACTGTTTTAATGGTTAAATGATTAACAGTAATGATACATCAGAAGCAAAAACTGTAGAGCTACATTTCCGAAACAACGCATACACCAAATTAATGATTAAATCAACGTTTAAACGAGATAAGTTAGTACTTGTTACATTTCTATCAAATGGTACTTAGTGTTCGTTATATATGTCCAATAAATTAGGCCTTGGTAAAATATTTAACAGGCGTTAAACATTTATCTTTTGATATGTTAGACTCTCTGAAGTTCAGAATTTACGACCTAATTTTATGCAAACTTTATCAATATTCCCTATTTTCCGTAGCTGCATTATCTATTTGCAGTCTTTGATCTTCTTCTTCTTCTTCTTCTTCTGTGTTTAGGCCAATGGCGTGTTAATTGCCTATAATGAAGTAGGATCTAATCTAGTAGAGTTTCATGAAAACGTAACATGTCGTTCGGTTATCGCAGCTTACCTAAAGGGTTATTCTTATAAGATAATGAGCATACCTGTATGATTTTAGGCAACCCATTTTACAAGTCGATCTTGCCTTAATTGCAATTTGAAATGTTTATATATTGAAGATCGTAGGCACCTTACTATGATTAAGTGACAAATGTTGCTTAAAATATTTCTAATTGATGTGATTAATGAACGCTATACGAATCAAAACGTATACGATGAGAGAGTAGATATGCTTTTAATTTACTTTCACGATACGCTCGCGCGGCCGTTGTTGCGTTATTACCGTAGCATTCACAAAAACTAATACACGGATGTACTCTTTCGTCGTTGTTATACGTTTTAACGCTTATGACATTTAATAACACAAATCTGTTGGAAATGTTGCTTTGCAGAAATCAGGTTTTACATATCCCTTGTGTAGTTATCGTAGAGGTGGAATGTTGGAAGTGATCGGCGTACGCGCTAATGACAGAGGATGGTCACAATTTAGCGACGCCACATATGGCAACATAAAACAAAGAAAAGGACTTACCAATCTGTTGCTGCTATTAAGTTCTGTAGTGTCATTCACGGAAGAGGCCCACCCCTTTGGTTGGTTGAACGGGCAGTTTGTTGATAAATAATACTTGTATCAAATGATTAATTGACAATTGTCTAGAACATATATGTAACACAGGATTTTTAGGGCTAGGGTCCAGGTTCGCAATTCTATGTCCCATAAAGTATCAATAAGGGCGGAATGTCTCTATAACACCCATGAGAATTGCCTAGAAGATACATGTCACAGGATTGTGGGGCCTAGGGCACCGGTTCGCAATTCTATGCCTCCTAAAGGGTCAATAGAGGAAGAATACCATCCACCTATATCTCTGTGACATCCGTGAGAATTGCCTAGCGCTTGACTTCGGAGTTATTCTACCAAAGTCGCTCAAGTTTAAAACCTAAGCACTGCATTTTCGTAGTGTCTGGGGCATGGGGTATTTCAAGGGTGGGGCATGCTAGATCCGTGAATAGTACGAAATGTGCTGAGCCGGGAAAAGCTGGGTGGGATGGGAATCATAGAGTTACCTTTGGCAAAAAAAAAACTTGTACAACCTTCCAATATTACTTGGCCAAATTCCGAGAGCTCTCAGTTACAACCACACTCGTATAATATGATATATAAAAAAAACATTCAGAACATACTACTATAATTAAATTGCTAAATTACAAACACAAACACAAGCGTAGTACACAAACAAGATACAAAACCCGTCATCCCATTCCCACCCGTGCGTTTCGTGGATCCGCCGCCTTACTTAAAACTCCCTGCCTTGTACTTCTTCGCCCTTCTGAGGTCACGATGCTACCTGAAATGTTCAATTAGTTACACATACATGGAATCGTAGATTTGATTCAGATTATATTTACTACGAATTTTGAAGAAACATTTGTCACAGACGCACATGATTCTTGATATATAAAAATTTCAATTTACAATTAAGGTGAACGATGGCTTGTAAAAAGGGTTGCATGAAAACATATACATATGTAGGTTCTCTACGAATATCCCTGTATATTCAAACTTGTCTTTTTACTTAAACCAACAAGCTAATATGTCTCTCTCGCTAACATACAACACACATATATTGCAACATCTAATTTAACACGTAAATGAAACAACAAGTTACTGTATTATTATTCGGGCATCACTAAGAACCTTAAACAGGAAGCTTTATTGTGTAATTATGATAATAGATAGTTACAGCAAGCTAGACAATTCTGATTGCAATATAACGAAGTTATGTAATATACCTTATTTCCAGAAATGGAAATTTCTTAAAGGTGTATCATTTTAGTATGCATGCTAATGGTTTTATTATCAAATACGTTTATATACGAATGCATGCAATTATGTAAAGGTGTGCCACTTTTTTATTTTAATACTGAGCTCAGCGAGCAAACAGTTGCTTCATTTGCTTGGCTTTTCAACTTCTTTTCTAAACGTTAACACTTTAAGTAGTAAAAATTTCTTTAGATTAACGTAACCGTATTTTCTATTATGTAATTAATATTTACGCTTCCAAAATGTAGTTGAAATCCGCTGGCATTTGTTGGGTAGCTTATCTTACAGAAAGCTTTACATTCCTCGTAATTAAGAAAGTTCTGCAAAACTTTCGTCTTCTCCGTTTGCAAACCAGATTAAATATTGTATTATTCAACAGTGTAAGTCTTGCTTCACCAATTTTTTCATACATGAACGCAGTTTTGAACCAAGTTGTTTTATTAATATCGACATTACACAGATTAACTTTAAAATCGACAGTGAAAGAATGTTACCGCGCACCACAAGGCTGTAATTCAAGAAGTTGGCAACACACAATGCATCCCACAGCGGCAATAATATTTCAAAACAATGCCTTTTGAAAATTGAAATTGGACTATTGGTTATTAAATTACGTTAACGGTTGATTTGTCAATGAAATTGAAAACTGAAGTAAAATATAACAAATTTTATTAAACGTATTTTTATTTATTAAAAAAAAGAACGTTAACAACACGATAGGAATGACTAACTGAATAAATGTTTAAACTGCTTGTTCACAATGTACCTATGTAGGAACAAAACACTCAGATCTTGGTTTTTAAAATACGAGGATATTGTTTTAAAGTTAGTCGTCTATAAGATGTGTTGTGGATTGCCTACTGTTTATAATACAGTTTTGTACTTCAACACTGCGCAGGAACGAGAATACAAAATATCAAGCTAACTATTTCAATGAAAACAATAGTTGTAGGGTCAAAAGTTGTAGCACTTATGAATTTTCGCAGCTGTGTACGTTATAAGGTAAGCTGTAACAGTTGATATACGACAAGAAAAATTTATAAGATTCTAAAGTCTTCATATTCGTATTCACGTTCCGTACGACAGCTAAATTAAATTCTCAAGAAGACAAGACAAGGTTTATATAGGATTTGATCGTTTTTCGCCGTTCACAGCGCAGCATTTTTGCGAAGAAATGAATCGTGGCATAAATAGTTCCGTTTCCAATTAAAATTCTTGAAAACTACACAGTTGCTGTTGTTTTATGCCTACAAGAAAAGGTTTAATGAATCTTGTCATGCAACGGGTGCTGCTTGCTTCTTACGCAGCAGAATTATACATTTTAGCTTTTAACAGGTTGTTTATTTTTGACATTAATAAATACGTTGTCAAATAACCGTCATTTTTTATAGCTTACGTTTGTTCTACAAAGCGGACGTGAAAATGATCTTAATACATTTTATTTGTAACTGCAAACCTACATACTATTTACACAACTATACAAAATACTTTTTTATTTATATACATTATTATAATTGGCTTAAAATTAGGATTGAAGTTTGTCGTCGATCAACTAGAGTCTAAAAAATTTCTCAGACATCTCTTATTCATAATACTAATTAAAACTTTAGATACCGCAGTACCTAGTGAAACGTATTTTGGGCTGCTTACATTTGGAATGCTAGGCCCGTACTCTGTGAATCACTCGGTATTATATATTGTGTTTAAAAAGTAAATTTATTGCAATTTTATGAAGTTTTAGATGTCACTTGATTCCCGAATTTCTTAGAAAGGATGGTCCTAAACCGCTATTCCAAAAACAATTTTCTTACGGAAAATATCAAAAGAGCTCTAAACACCTGTGCTTTTTGAGAAGCACAGTATATATTGTTTTATCTTAAGGGAAGTACTACAAAATGGCGACATGAGCTACAGTGTGATGATTACATAAGATCTCATTGTCTTGAAATTTCGTCCTTAAGAGATTAACACCGTGTTCGGGGGGATAAAAGACCACAATGGTCATGGCGGAGGATGGCGTTCTATCTCTTCTGGATTACATGCCGGGGTAGCATGGTGCTTTGTATTTACACCAAACTTTGAAACAGAATCAGCACATAAAAAAATCACGTGTTTGCGACACCTTTTATGTAGTCGTATCACAGTGTTACCACGTCCAGCATATATCCCGAAAGACATGTTAAAATTTCCCCTTAAGTAAAAATACTCCAATTCCCAAAAGTTTTTATTTTTAAGTTATATAACACATCAAAAATAAGAAGATTCTTTTTGTTTAGCCTTTAGTTTACTACATGTTCTTGGTATTATGGAGCACACATTGCGTATAATAAATGACCGTTGAACGACATATACCACGTATTTTCTAGTTGCCAACCCGACGAATTCAACTTAAATTTGACATGGCTCGTACCACCGTCTAGTATGTTTAGGTATTTGATTTGATAACGAATAGAATACCGTAACGACAAATAAGAAAATCTTTTTTTCATTTGGCGTTCTCACACTGCTACTAAATTTCCCTTTTTCCCTTGCGATTTCAATATGTCCAATTAAGGAAAATTTCCGTGGGCCTAATATCACTACCTTAATACTGCGTGGGCCGCTAGATGTCTCTATTTAGATACACATAATAGCCACACACGCACATACATATTACATACTGCACATGAAAATTTAGTGTAGTGATAATTTTAATTGTATCTGATACATATTATATTATCCTGTAGTTTTGAAATCCATTTCTATGACGATCACATGCGAACTGGGGTTTTCCGACCTAGACAGATTTTTCTATGTTGTAACCGTAGGGTTATTATGGCAACCTGCCATCTGCTGTCAAATCGTTGATTTATTACATAACCGTCACTTTTAACAATTCGTGGTGAGATTATAATAAACGTCATGGCTGACAGTTAACATTGATCACATATGTTAATATTCTTCAAAATGTTACATGTAGTAGTAGTCCGCCCGTATAGCTACAAACTGAAATTCTTCTGAAATGTGAACTTAATATGAAGTAGACAATTTGCCGATCATCAAGTACAAGAACTGCGCAGTTTATGCACCTATAAATATAGGTTCTAGAAATATATATTACAAAATTAACTTACATATCAAGGAAGGAGCAACCGTATATGATACAATTGCTGATAACGTAGTTGTCCAAAATTTCCGCTGTAAAAAGAAAATGAAGCTTATTAAAATGTACCCCAAATTTTATACCATATACCTACTTTTGAGCCTTTTCGGAAAATAATTTAAGTTTGTTTTATACAGGGTTAAGCAAAAGTACGGAAGAATGCAAATATATCTAACAGAGCAACTGCGATCTTAACAAAATTTTTGATGGTTCGGATATAGGACGGATGCAATGATGGTATCGGCAGTTTAAAAGGACTTCCGGTTTAGCAGAAAAAGATGTCAACTTTTTTATTTTAAATATTATACCCTGCGTTTTTTTATAGTTCTATTTACTCTTTTTTAAGTTCAGTGATATACAGTTTGATGCCTTTATTTCGAATAATTCTAGAGATATTGAACAAAATAACAACAACAACAACAAAATACAATAATAATGCTTCGTAATTCGCACCTAACAAAACATGAAAAACAAACAAATAAGAAAACACAAATAATATTATTTGAGAAGATTGTCCAAAATGCCCACCATTTACTTCTTGGCGATTAACCAAGTCTATGTACAAATCCTTCGGTTATACTAACAAGATGCTCTACAGGAATTCCTCATATTTCACCAACAATTCAGTCTCAATTTTTCCAAATTATTTACTCGTTCGGTATAATCTCTAGATTCTAAATATCCCAATCCAAAAAAATCCAATTGAATCAGGTATGGGAACGAGGAGGCTATACAATAAAACATTTGGTTAAAAAATGCCGAACATTCACAACGTAATAGAGAGGTGTTACCCCCCGTAGAAACAAAATATTATTAGCTAAATCCCGTTCTTTCTCAAGAACAGGATTAATTTGGTTTTCTAAAAGTTGTTAAATACTTCTGACCAGTTAATCGAACATCAAAACAACACAACACGAACCAAACAAAATTTGATAACTTTACAAAACTGTTTACGCTTCCGACATTCTTTTATTTTCATGAGTTGCTAAATAACGATTACCAAACATTATTGCTCAATATCTCTACAATTATCGATCTGTCAGAAAATATATAGGGTATTCCACCTAAAATAAAACAGTTGATATCATTTCCGGCTAAACCGGGAGTACTTTTAAAACGCCAATACCTTCATTGCATCCACTACATATCGGAACCTTAATGTAGAAAATTTTGTGGAAATCGCGGTTGCATAGTAGTAGTAGTAGTAGTGTATTTGCATTGTTCCGTACTTTTACCCAACCCTGTATATTAATTCAATGCAACCCAAACGCTAACTGAAACGCCGTAACCACCACAATATTTAGAACACCTTAACAACTACCAAAATAACTTTGGCTGAAGTAAATACCTAAAGATATACTTTTCATCAATATATCAATACAAGTCTGAAAATGTATGTGATGAGATTGTCGGTAATAAAATGGTCGCCTGTAACAAAACCTATTACTACCAATAACACTTCAAATAACGTTTTCTTGATGTTCAGGAACCTTCACGGTATTTTGATATAAATAATTAAAAGGAATGAAAAGCAAACATTTACTTTAGTTGTGTTTCTACTATAATGCATTGTTTGCAAGTACCGTGTCTGTGTTCACTTCGTCCAGTGACTTTTCTGCAGTACCTATGAGCCAAACAAGGAGATTTGTAAACGTATTGGATCCTTTGATGGTAACATGCTTTTCATCAAATACACCATTTGTAACTTTTCCGTATACCTTTTTCTTTAAATAAATAAATCTCTGGAGAAGAAATAATCTCTTCTGTTTAAACGTTTATCATGTCTGTCGTTGGTGCTTGACCGTCAGTCCAGCGGAAAATGCCCAATTGGATGATTCACTACTTGATACAAACAATAAGTGATTTTATTGTTAATATAACAGTAATAAAGTATCTCAAAGGTTCACGCTAATAAACAAGCAAACTGGTCCTCTAAAAATACATGATACTGTAAATAAATATGGTTGACTTTGTCTGTAGGAAATAACCCGTTAAAGCAACATTTATGTAAATGAAGCATTAAAAGCTTCTATGCCTCGACACCGTAAGGTTAAAGAGGAATAGATTAATAAACAAAGAAAAAAAAACGTCTACCAATTAAGGTCCAACTATTGTCACATAGTGACGGCATTGGTATTTCACGTTTAATTAAAGGTGTTACAAATAATAAAGCTCGATGAGCTTATTATTTGAACGAATTTGCTGATTTACAGGTTTAATTTGAATTGATCAGTTTTATAAATTAACCTGTTTTCTACCCAATTGGACTGTCGGATAACACATGTAATTAATTCTGTTTCTCTATACGCCAAAGAACGCGTTTACTGTATAACGGAAACTACAATTATTTGCGATCTATTCTTCTTATTCAGGAAAATTTGTTTTTAACATTTGCTGAGCCGCCAGCTTTCTTGTTCGTAGTGGTATTTCTTAAAAGAAGTATATACAGCAGAGAGTTAGTCGTTTTATATTGTATAATTGTTATGTATGTTGAAAACAAATATTAAACGATAGTGTGATCACTTCTTTTGACAATACCTTGTCCCTATACCGATCCTTGCCGATCAAAACAACATAATAGTTTAAGTTATTTATTTATGCGTTCTTCCATCATTCGAAAACAGTTATTTTAACAAATATGGTAGTTTGCGCAAAACAGAAGCGGAACGGAAATATATTGTAGGTTAAATTAGCTGAAAAAGCAAATAAAACTTACTCTAGTTATATAGACTACCTTCCTTCATCTACTTTATTTTAAAAGCATTAAGTTTCCTTTCCATAATCATGATTCTACTTTGAAAATCCAACTTAAGAAGGGTTAGCGGTTTTAGTAGCAGTAACCCTTCAACGAACAGGATCATCAGCCGAAAAGCAATACGGTAGGGTTGTTTCCTCATAGAAAATATAGATGAAACGACGAATCTGAGTGACCTTAAGATTCAGCTCTTCCGCGCCTAATGGAAAATTATCGGAATGGCCGTTTGAAGTGGCTAATAAGATCAATTCGGAATTTAAATTGCGATCATAACAATTCATTAAGAACAGAAAGAGACAATTACCATGAATGTGTTCGTGTGATTACTTAGAAGTTAATTGAAAATATCGTTGACATTACGCGATATTAAGATGTGGGAATAACATAATCTAATAACTGTGATTGTAATCAAATTTCGAAAGTCAAAAAGAAATCCGTCCTAATCATGAAATCATTCAAAATGCTCTTGCGGTATATCTTTCACAAGCTATGATCATCCAACCAATATCAAAAAACTAATTAGTGTTTCGATAGACTTGAATATGCTTTCGCAATATTTGTGCTAAAGCACAATTTTGATTGATTGGCTTGAAATTTAAATTAATGATTTTTGGTTTTTAAATTTTCTTTATTGTTTTTATATTGTATTAATTACTCTTAATGTATTATAATTTTCTCTAGTAGACTGTTTGTTCATCGTCTAATTGTTCTCCTCGGCAATTATACCCTACCGATGATCCAATTCGATATGTTTATAACATTCGACGTTCTCTGACCTTTCAGTAATATTGACTTAAGGCTTCAGTGTTTTCTTGTTCTATTCATATTCATATTATTTTTGTTGTATAAGATTACCATCATGATCAAGGTCTATTCAGTATTCTATATGTTGTTAAATGTGAAATAGTTCATTTTGCCGACTTCCATTGATGTGTTTCCCTTTCATTATTGAAAAAAAGACAGTGCCACATAATACGTTGCATACATCTGTATGAAATCTTCTATACTACTACTACTAGACCTCTTGCAAGTACATGTTTTTTACAAGGTCACCTTTCTGTTAAATTTCCTACACTTACTTTTAACTCATTACATCTGCCTATATAACTCGTATTTATTCACTCTTGTTATGACAAAATGTAGTATACATATTTCATTTCATTTTAACAATATTATGAACCTCTTATGTTTCTAAAGCTGCACATGCACATATAGATTTGCTTACGTACTTGCCTGCACAAGCAACTCTACCAGTTAGATGGTAGCTCGAAAATAGATACACACTATTTAGACAAGTACAGAGAAATCACTTCAATCTTTAGTCGTAGGTTTAGCAGTCAATCTAATAACAACAAAGTTACAAACATTTACATGTTTAATCTGAATATATATATCAGTTATTATGTAAAAAGGAAGGTAAAGTAATCCCACATTTTGTAAATCGGAATAGTGGTTAGCAAAATGCGCACTAAACATTCAAACTCTTAAATCAAATAAAAGTAGATCCCGATCGCATGAGAAATTATTTTCGAACAAATGAAGGCAACCATAGCGACTTAGCACTTAAGATCTTCAGGTACATGACAACAGTATGAAATAAGACGACAGTCCTGAACAATTTTATATTGTGTATTTATGCCGGGACAAAATTTGTTAAAAATAAATAATCGTGGCATGATCTGTTGAGAACTGTTGTGACATTTGTTTATGCCAGGCGATAGCTACTGATTCTGAACTAAAGAGCATCTCCTTCAAACACCAGCTTATAAGCCAAAAAACACGTGTCGATTCTCATGTAGACGCAAATCTGTATTTCAGTATTTCTTTGCAAGACGTACGTTCGTATACCTGCTTAAAACCTTTCACGTGTCTTAGAAAGAGATGTAAGTTAAAAGTATGTATTTCCTGCAGTTCCTTCGCTAATCCTTTACCGAGAAAGCTACATGAGAAATAATATACAAGATTAATGTCTATTATATAAAGAAGAGCCTGTGTCGGACGAGGTACAGACACTAAAGTGATAAAAAGAAGATTAAATAAAAACGTGAACCCCTAAAGCAAAAGTGAGACAATATACAGTGCTTCCCAAAAGTAACGGATAAATTCTATAAATCGTTGAGACAAATATTTCATAAAAATACTCGGACACGTCGATTTTTATTTTTTAATTATGATTTAGAGATGTAATTTTCAACCCCCACCCCTCACCCCCTAAGCGCTAGCAACTTCAACTTTAAAAATTCAAATGGCAAAGTACCCTTTCTGATACCTCATCTGATAGCTTTCTACAATTGTTTTTACCACTCATCGCTAGAGCCGTATCAACTGCTCGAATATTGGCACTTTCAATTAAATACATTTTGGTAAATATCTCCGTTATTTATCAACCGATTTTGAAAACCTTTTTTTTTGTTGTATTCAGCATAAAGAAATCTATCAGATGAGGTTTCAGAAGGGGTACTTTGCTATTTAAAATTTTAATGTTGGAGTTGCTAGGGCTTAGGGATTGAGGGGTAGGGGGTTGAAAATTACATCTCTAAATGATAATTTAAAAATAAAAATCGACGTGTCCGAGTATTTTTATGAAATATTTTTCTAAACGATTTTATAGAATTTATCCGTTACTTTTGTGAAACACTGTATAATGAAAGATAAGCAATAACGTATAAACTGATATGTTAGAAAATAATTAGGGAAATTTGTGTATGAAAATTTACGCAACAGGTACAATATCGGTGCAAGGAATCGAAGCCAACGTTTACGTATGTAAATTCTGACGCAACACCTTCAATACCCATTCCACAACTCCATTTCACGTTTTACCAAGTTACTTATTCACACGCATGTAATTATTTTTAACAACCACAAGTTATACCTTTTTACAACACATATTTTATGTCATTAAACTATGGCAATTTAAGACCTATTAGTGATTTTTTCTCAAACCTTATTTTATTTTTCTTTCTTACCTGTAACCATTTCCTTATCCTTCATTCACTGCTATCTCATTCTGCCTTATAATCACACATTTAGCCTCGGAACCTGACCTCAGCAATACACCATATATTGAGCTATCTCCTCCCTCTGATTTATTAGGCAACCAAGCAACCAGATATTCACTTGGAATAAAAGCAGGTTACAGCTGAACTTTCAGATTATTACTGCTATTGCTAAAATTAAATGACCGTCCATATTATCTTATATTAATTATTATACTCTCCGTTCTTTCTTACTTTTTTACTTATTTATATTTATCTTTATATATACTGTTTATTTATATTTATCCTATAAAAACTCTTTATTAAATTTAACTGCCACTTTTCGGTCTTGTATTCAAACACATCTCTTAAGTTCTAAATAGTTTTTAAACTAAAAAATCAGGGTATGTTATATTACGATCTGTTAAAATAAACTATAATAGATATGAATTATATTTACTATCAGAAAATTAAAATGTGTTTCGGCAGTTTATATTTCTTAAAATACATTATTTATTAAATAAGAAAATAGTTGGGGCACAACTTATTCGCGTTGAAAAGTGGTAAAAGTAGCATATATTTTTCAATGTTAAATATTGAAGCAGTTTTGGATCAGGTTTTTCTAGACAGACAACTTTCTCCTAGTACCCATTCAGCGTAACGGTGGTAAATTTCACCTCTCACCACTGGCCCCGAAATGTCACTCTGCATTTCAGGGATGTCTACGTGAGATCCTCGGAACCGTAAAGCTGGTATGGTTGTTGATGTTGACTTGTGCAACATTAGTGACCTGTATTGTCTGTTTACATCAATTTGGTTCTAATGCACTTTAATTGCAGGTCTGAAAATGTGAAGCTAAGCATACTCTCGCGCTGATTGGCGACGTAAGTAAGTTGTGCCCTATCTACGTATTCTGAAACGTTTAAGAACCATTACTGCATCTCAAAATATGTGCAAACGTTTCGTTTCCTGCAGTTCTAAACGCGCTATTATAGATTCTATTGTTAGTTGGTGACAGTTTACCATAATAATCGAACTAGTACATATTTGATAATATGCATAAAACAAGTACAATATCAACTGCAAAATGAAAAATTACGTTAATATAATATTTTGCCTGCTACCTGTTAAAAGTAATTTTGGAGAGTACACTGGTATTTGGTCGATTAGAGAAATAAAAGGTAATAGGAATTACAAACATGAAAGGAAATGTTAGTAGCAGAGAAAAATATTGATACCTACAATAGATCAAGCCTTTTTTCCAATTACTTTTCTTAAAAATCACTCGAAATGATTATTTTTCACCTAGTTGGTTTTTTCGTTAACAACATTCCGATAATATTACTAAAAATGCATTAACAAGTATTGTACACGTTCAAACAAAAATTTAACACAAAAAATAAATGTAATTTACTATGAGAATCAAACACCTAAAATATCTGTACGTTTAAATACAGTAATAAAGAAACTTTTAACATTAAACAATCGATATTGGATACCTTATATATAAACTGCCTTAAAAGCGTCAGGTAAACTTTTTCTACAACCGAAAACTTCCTATCGCGCTTAGTTTTCTCACAAGAGCCAGGTAAAGAATCTGAAACTTGGCAACACTGTTGAAGCTACTTAGAAGAAACTAAAATCAGTAGGGCAACAGTTGAAATGTTTAAAGTAAACATTAGGATACAGTGCTTTGTAAAAAAATAACTTATTTCACAGAACATGTTCAAAATTTCTACCACTAACTTCACAGCATTTGACTTCCCTTGTAAAGATGACCTGTTGGACACGCTGCAGCACTGCTTCATTAACGGTTGCTGCTGCTTCACGAATACGAAGTACTAGCTCTTGTTCATCCCAAATCATATCCACGTACTCGTTTATAGCATACGCCATATTCATGGTCAAGATACAAATGAACTCAGTAACACGAATTAAAGGCGAATTTAATGCAGAATTCGTAATGTCAATTTAAAATTGATTTACTTGACACACGTGTCAAAAACTAAAAAATAGATGTTTTTATCACAGTACCCATGCAACTGCATTGTTGTCAAATTGTACTTTTACCAAAGTATGATTTTTAACAGTACTTCCAAACGAAGTTAATTAGCGGTTTTGAATTAATTTAAGTTTCCTCATTAAGCAAATACATGTTTTACTTAATTTCTTATAACAATTTGACTAAAATTCTGCACTAAAGGTATGAACTTTAACATCATCGTACAAGAAAACTAAGCCGCGGAGCTAATTTTTTCTTGCAGTTTTGTGTTAAGAATTCTTAAAGAAAAAAGTTTACCTGAAGCTTTTAAGGCAATTTAGGGACACCCTGCATATATAGCTACCGCCGCGCCGCACCCCGCATCTCAATCGCCATTGCGTCCTATCTTGGCATTCGGTATGCTGTAACTTTTGTAATCTCATGGAATCTTCTATTCCCTGCTTCCACGATGTTCAAGGCCTTTCTCTATTTCTTCTATTTAGCGACCGGTACCTAAATGCTCTTTAGGGCTCTTTAGTTCTACAATAGTCCGGTATATCGTGGTCTTTATATTAAGGCTCATTTTATTTGACCATAACAGTGAGTTCAGTATCTGTATTGCTGTTCTTTCCCTGCGTTATTCTGCATTGTAAGTATTTTTCACATGTACCACTCTGAGTAATTATGCTTCTTAAATATTCTTGACATGTACTTATTTCTCCTACATCAAGTTGAATGTTACTGTGATTCTCCCTTAAACATATGTGTTCTGTTTATTTCAGGTTCATCGTAAGCCCTCATTTTGAAGTATTCCTTAATAAGCTTTCTTGCCATATAGGCGATATCTTCTTCATCACTTCAAGCACCTGGTCATTTGCGGAAGGTTAGGTATACAGATGTGACTCGTCAAATTCTATACCCTTCCTTGAACATTTCTTGCTCCCCATCTTTAATGCCTCTCGGCATGTAAATTTTGAATAGGGTAGGGTAGAGACAGCATCCCTGTTTCGGTGTTCTGTATATTATCTTCATGGATTTACCTGAAGAAATAAGTTGAAGAAATTTTTCGTGATGAGCATAAGTACATCCAGAGCTAGGAATAGCATCGAACTGTAGTTGTACCACACCAACAGTTCTGCTTTAAATTGATGTAACTAAAAACAAAAAATGCATACACGCCTGGTGACATTGAGTACTTGAACTGCTTGGTAAATCCAAAAGTATTCTTTAAAAATTCTTCCAAGATGTTGAACCTGCCACTAAATTAGAGTTTTTGTTCCACCCCTAAATAAACTAAAAGTATTCAATCTAAATAAAGAATCATGTAGAACAACCGCTGTATAGATTTAAGAAAATGGTCATTCTCGTACCATACCGTTTTAATAGCACAAACTACCTAAGAAATAATTTTTTACTAAGATGTAGGATTCTAAATCCGCTAGCATAACGAGAGGATTATATTCAAATCTCTAAACATTACTTCTGCATTTTAAAATTACTAAAAATTGATTTAAATTTCTGTGCCTTTTGCTTTCATCATTGCCTAAGAGCACTTTCCATTCCATTAGAATTCGCTTTAGACTGAATTAATATCAGTAATTTTCCTTGTCACGCTTTGGAGTTCATTGCATAATTTGCATTTGGGTTTCGGAATAAATTGTACCTTTAAATAAAACCGTTTATTTCAAATAAATCAAGAGTATCAAGCGTGCGAAGAGACTAAAGAATTAATTGGTGTTTTCCAAATTCTAGCTTCGTATATTACAGTTTAGATAAGGAAATAAGGTCCGGTTTAAAAAACTGTTTTTTTAGCGGAGCTGTTAAAAGATTAACAACAGGAAACTTTAAATCTACAGTGCTTGTGCATACTGCAAGGTTAAATCTTAACGGATAGAGTGCGTACTTTAAACCACTTGTTTGCCGATAAGAATCACAACTGACCTTTTGGTGCTAAACCTCATCCACACGAACGTGAAACACGCGCTTTTACTGTTAACCGTAAAAATATTAAATAGGCCAACGGGGCAATCATCTCTGAAATGCTGTAATTAAATTTTTCAAAGCGGCCATCTCCATATCCAGAATACATTTTACTCTCACCGCAGCCACTGCCTAAATTTTTAACTTTAAATATAGTAGCTAGCTGGGCAAATACCCTGAACCTGATTAGATATTATTTTGCAATACAATTTTTAGGAATTACCAGTCAGAGGTTCCCAAGCAATTCAATACAAAAATAGGTAGGGTTTGTTTAATCTTACAGAGTTTACTCAGAGGAATATCCTACTTCAAAGGAAACATTTTTTCTTTGTATTTTAGAAAATACTTGAGCTGTCGAAATGAAATTTTGGTGAAATATTTAAGTTAAAGAAACGCATATTTTGACTGATCGTAAACTTCCTGTTTTATCTGCCTATACGAGAAACGGAGAAGTTGATTATTCATCATTAATTTTTTTATGTTTTACCCTTTTTCGTAGCTATATTTTAGGGTCAAAGACTTCTTGATAAGAATATTCTCTCAAATATTTGACGAATTCAAGTTTTATTGTATTGTATTATATTGTAGTTATGGTTTCATAATAATTTTCGAATTAGGACTATTATATACAACAATTCACAATAGTTGTTCAAAACGGCCGTGTTGTGCGTGAATGCAGGTTTCACATCTGGGAATATAGAATTGATGTTGATTTGATTCACTATTTCTTGAATTCTTTGGATCAATTCTTTTCCCTAAAAATCCATATTACAAAATTACAGATAAATAATTTACTCCCCGTTGCCAATGGTGGCAGCTCAGTTAGCAGAACGTCGATAAGGGCTTCGGTTCGATCGCCCAGCATGCTGCTACCCACCACACAATTTTTCAACCCGATCTTGGCAAACGCGGGGATTCACTGCCTTAACCTTCCATTGGAATTTATGTCGTTTCGAATCTTCTACCTTAACGCTGAGAAGAAGCACATCGTATAGAAGAAACCGGTGCACAGTAGGGTGTAAAGGCTGACAATAAACAACTCCACCGGAATAAGTCCATGTAGCTGAAACTACAAAACAATGTTCAGTCAAAACATATCCTATATAGCTCGGCGTAATTTCCTTGCGATACCTCAAGTGCTCAAGCTGACACTGAAAGTTCCTTTAAAGTCATAACACCCTGCAACCCACCCAACCCAATCCGGGTTTAGCGGGTTTACTGCCATACTGTCTGAAACCTGGTAGTACTATTTCTGGCTTGTTTGCTTTAACCTTACCACCGAGGAGAAGCACATGCCCCAGAAAAGTTTTAAATTCACAGTGGGATATAAAATATGTAATTGATTAGTTTTTTTTTTGTTAAACAATTACTCGTTTACCTTAATGGCTTCAAGGTGACCATTCATACAACCGAGATTTATTCGAGACGATGGGTCCCGCTAGGACTTGTATCACACACCCCCGCTCCTTTCGACTACGTTCGTTCGCCATTTTCACTATTTGTATTAATTGTATGTAAGACGTTGTGTGTAGCCTTGTTACTTCTACCAGTCAGCCAGTGGCAAGGAGAATCGCTGTTAATTCGAAGTTCGAACCGAGAGACTTCGCATTGCGAGCCTAGCTCTCTTACAAATGGGCTACTCGGCGTCTTTAGTTGATTAATATTACAGCAAGATTTTCATGGCTTCTTAGGTTCAGGAATGTCTTTGTGTAATACATATACCGAAAAGGGTTTTTCTTTTTGGTACGGAAAATATACGTAAAACTCCTCTTAGTAAGATTAGAAATTTTCTTCAGTTAACATTTATTCCTATCTTTATCATATTGTTGTCCAGTTAATTTTTAACATATACCAACAAGTTTATCAATCGGAAGCAGCTTTGATCTATCAGACCATTTACAGACGCCACAGACGCATTGCACAAAAAGTGAAAACTCATATAAAAATTATAGTAATAGTAATAATTGAATAAAAATTGTACCGAGATAAACATTTAGTTCTCATAGCCCCTGTACGTTTATCAAACAAGACCAATACCTAATAAATGAAATGAAACAAAGCGAATATTATACAATGAATAATAAATTAATAACAATTGTTTCCATTTCATTACATGCATTTAGCAATAACTATTTTAACGGGTCCGTATGGTAACTGCAATGTGCAATTTGATGTATCAATCAAGCTCATCTACTTTAATTACATTTTGTATCAATAGATGATAGAAGTATAGGCGTTCATTATTATTATTATTATTATTTAATTGTTATTGAATTTCAAATAAAACTTTGGTGGTACTAAATTTCAAATTTACAAGTGACAATATTTCAGACAAATGTAAATTTGGAGAAGTATAGCACGTTGTAATTGCTACTAGAATTATCTGCATTCTTTTCAATCTGGCAATATGGCACGTCCAGGAAGCACACTAGAATTACTTTGTTTTTCACCTCATTTACATAAAACCAACATAAACTGAAAATGGTAGCAAGTGTGTACTATCAAATACTCAAACAGAATACGCAATGTTTGAACACAGTAAACGTATGGGTAAATGTTATTGTTACTTTATTTAATGATGTACTTGGCTTTATTTCCCGCTAAGGGAATTCAGCAACTTTGTCTTCCCTAAAAAGCAACGTCCATGGCAGAATTTAAAATAGCGAACCCTGCTGCCTGAATAGGATAAAGAATAGCTTATAAACTGAACCAACACAAACACTTTTGTTTATATAAACTGCTTTCGAAGTTTGTTGAAGTATTTATTGACAAAGAATAAAAACTGTAGTGGTTGCGCATGCTGACTCGGAATGTTTTCGTAAATGGATTTCACAAATATTGACGTCAAGGCAAATACAAAACAAATATGAGAAACGTGATTGTGCACGCTATATTGTACCAGCAGCAAAATAATATGTACCACGTGAAACGAATACTATTTACATGTTCTATAACGGAGCTAATATGAAGTCTAAAATATATGTATATGGATACATAATCCCTCTGTACCATCTGAATTGGTATGGAACATTAAAAGAGATACTTTCATTTAGGATGCAGAAGTTCCTTTTTTGTTTTATAACTACTATTTCTCATATACATAATTCTGGCTTGTTTTATATACTCGGTTTCAAAATAAAAGAGCTTAAGAAACGTGGGTTATACTATATTGCACCATTTACACTGAAACAGATATTTTTCAGTTTAATTTTGCATAATCCAAAGAATTTTGGTTTTATATTGTTCTAGTTGCAATTTGTTTTAGTAAAATAAGAATTTGGGTAATGAAGCTAACCTTGAACTATAAAAGTTATTTCTATGTGAGCTGTCTAAGTATATATAACAAGAATATCAAGTTAAATCGTTAACGTACATCGTTTCATGACACTTATAGGTAAACCTTTCGGAAGCAAAGAGCGTAACTAATGAATTCCCTTACACCTTCTTCTATGTGCTCTTCTCAATTGTTGCCATAGACATAAAAACTACTACATCACCCTTCGAATCAGAGGTATTATCTTCAACATAGGAGGAAATGCAATAAAACCTACAGTAATCGTATTACGTTGTCTCTCATGCGTGAATTTTTAATAAAAGTTTGTTAAATCACTACATTTAAATATGTTTTATAATTACTTTTCGATAAGGAAAACTTCTAACAAGTGTTCATTCCGAAAATGCTTTACTATTAAGTCTCAGAACTCAGTGAGATTGGGTTGCTTACTTCATGTCCCAATTCCCGCAGGAAACTTGAAAAACTGCATCGAATGTGACCTGGAATTATTATATATGATATATATTCTAGGGAGTATAAAATCGAACCGCAGCGAGGAGACTAACGATCTCCGAGCTGTCTAGAAAGTCATAAAAACATCCTAAAGGAAGAGAACTAATACAAAATAAAATACAAAGTGATAGCATTTCAGTCAATGGTTTATATATTAACTTTTCGAATTTCTCTACATAAGGTGGAGTCGTGAAGCAATATTCCATTGATAATGCTTGGTTTTTTCAATATTGAAACATGTGTAAAGGCACAGAACGGATATACAAACAAATATATTCGTAAACACTCGTCTGAATTACTTACGTATAAACGATTCATTCTGAAGTTCAGAGAGTAAGTCTGCATAATTTGGTTAAAATATCAAACTTCACGCTTTTTCAATGTAATTTACTACGTTCACTCATTTAATCTGTAAAGCGGCAATTTTGAGCGCAGTTTATTAGATACTATACCTAGGAAAGACTGGTAACTTGATTTTGAAAAATACCTAATGATAAATATCAGAAACGAAAAACTATGCAACCAATTAAGCGAATCTGTTACTAAGAATTGCGTACATCCGAATACATTTAAATAATATTTGGGAATATAGAATTTATAAGACTCTAATAATTTTATCATACATTTTTGAAACTTTGGGATTGATTATTTCGAAAACTTTCCTCTTCAAGGTCATACTTTTCTGACAACGTCGTACTCAGTGCCATTAAAAAAATTGTCGATGACGTCATACTGCGAAAACAAAAGACTATCAAAAAATGACAATTATCAGGAAAGATGCACTCATAAAAAATAAGGTTGCCGTGTCCATCTAACATGTTTTATCGAATTTATCCACTACTTTACGAAAGCGTTGTATATATCAAGTACACCTTACACGCTTGCTCGAATTTTTTAAACGAATGTATGAAAGTGGATGGTGGCAAGTTTGAACATTTGTTGAATTAAATAAAGCTCTACTATTTATTGTTAGTTGCACCAATGAGTACTTTTCTTGTTAAATACAATTATAATTAATATTAGTTAAACTGTTAATTACTACAGCAAGATATCAGCCTGACAGAAAATAATTGTGACCCATTGCAATAGTAAAAGCATTCAATAATCTCAGGTGCTGTGATGTAGGTATGTTAGGTTACTTCAACCATTTTTAAGGGGGGCAACTTAACTAGCCTACTCTGAAACTAGCATAAGTACTGTATGTGTACTTTAATATATTAATTAATATACATATACATTATTTCAACAACCTCCCTCAATATGAGGGACAATGGGATTTTATGGGCTAATAATCATAATGATGAAGATCCATTATATGTATTACTTACTTATTACAGTATCATAATCTGGATTTACTATAATGTAGGATGGAGATAATTGCTTTGAAATACTTTTCTAGTTTGTAGCATAAGAAAATATAACAATTTGCAAGGGTTTGAATAAAAGTGTTTAAATCCGCCTCCTACCGAAATTAGATGGATGAGACATAGATGAACGAAAAAACAATGAATGGAAACGGCTTCCCTAGGGATGGCCTCCATCGGTTCAAGAGCTGCAAAACGCTTTCTCCTCGGGTAAGAAGGGGCAGCAAAGTTTTCGAACTAATACATCGAAGTTTTTTAGTTCTTTCCTCGAACTTTTTCTTCAAAGTTTTAAACTATACTGGATAGGCTGAATCGATAAGGGCTATTAAATAAAGTGGTAATCCTTGTTTTAAGTACAAGAATATTGGAACTTGTTTCTTTAAACTTGCTACTTATTAACCAGACATTTACAGCATTCGCCACAATAAACTAAAATTGATTGTACGATATAAATATACTAGTAGGAACAATATACGAGTATAAAAGCTCTACGTTAAACATTATCTCCTGTAATTTTAAAGGGTTTATTTAATTATTACTCTTTAATAGAAACTTTTAACTAAAAATAATCAAATGTATTTCAACTAAAAGAGAAAAGTTTCTACACCTCGGATATTTCTGAAAACTCCTAATTAAAAAGTGTTTGCCCGCAGTCAGGAAAATTAACGTTGAACCGGTTTAAAGTAAAACTCTTGCGTAGACTTTGCAGATTGAGTTGTTACAAAAATTCCATTCTGCTTTCAACGTACACCTATCTCGTTTTGCTAACTTAATGTGGGTTTGCTAACAAATTCAGCCAGCGGACAAATTCCGTCAGAACAGTTCTGTTTCCAAGCCACTAATCAAGTTAGATGCCCAGAGAATAACAACGTTGATTTAATCTGAAATATAGACTACCATAGGACGGTCGCAGTTTATTTAAATGAAAGTCAGCCAAGCCTGAAACTGTCGCTTGTAAATTGTTTTAATTACTAAGTGACAATTGCCGGAGGATCACTGTGGTCGATAAGGCTACCCTTCTATTATAAGCTATCGCAGCAATGCAGCATAAAATTAGCAATGAAGTCAATGTAAATATATCTACTATTTGTGTTGTGTAGAGATAGCGTATACGCGGTTGCAATTCCCCCAAAACAATACAACAGAGTTTATACGAGGTAGTTTCAAAATATTTCGAAATGAGTTCCTGCCGTTTTGATTTCTAACAACGCAAGGTTGAGAGTACAAAGCTCACCATTGAGAAAATGTGAACACTTCGAATAAAAATCGCCATTATCTGCTTTAAGCAAGAAATTTAATTATTTTTATCTCAAAAATACAGTCACAAGGAAATGTCCGGAAAAGTGAAGAAAAAACAATTGATTTCTTCTCCATGACAATGCTCCACTACATAATTTCTTGTTCGCCAAGCAGTAACTCGCAACATGATTGCAGCCTCCTCCTTACACTCATGATTTTGCAATACATACTTTCCTTTTTTCTCTATCAGAATCAACCCTAAAACGACGACGATTCAGTAGTGCTGAAAATAATATCAAAATATAGTTTCCAGAAATATTTCCAATAGCTGGTTGACGGAATCGTGTAACTACATAGAGGAACTGTTTTGAGGGAAATGAGGTGTAGATAGTGGCACTGTTGTTGGTTTCAGTAAAATAAAGGAATTCTGGTTAGGTTTTGAAACTATATTGTCTACCTACTTTTGTTTTGGAAAAAAGAAATATTTTTTGTAACAAATACTATCTATAATTGAAATAATTAATGTGTAACTATTACACCAAGGTAAAATTTTAATTTTTACAAGTGGATACGTTTAATACTTTTATTCAATTTTGCCATATAAATTGACGTTTATTGACGCCAAATCAAACTATTAAAGTCATTGTTTATTTAGGCCGCGCATTAAAATTTTAATAAGCAGTAGATTAAAAATTTTAATCCGCTGTTTTGAGGTTATAGGTAGAATATTTTCTACAAATTGCTGCCTCTGTCATCCACATCCTCAATTTTCATTTTGACCAGTTCTCCAATGCCACAACCACCAGCAATACCCATCACAAGTATAGTCTGCAATGTTATTTCACAATTAAAAGGTAAACAGGGTTCAATGATGCTAAGCTTTGCAAGTAAATACTTCTCGTCCGGTGCAATATGAATGAACCTCAAAATTTCGTCGCGGTTAAGAACCTTCGATTTCTTAGGCTTAAAGCCTCTTGAATTCTGCTTTAGGAGGACTTTCACTTTTGGAAACCTACATCAAAAATAAAATAAAACAGTATTTATGTCATTTCTACACAGTATTCCCACTCACCTTCCAATGTCAACATTCTCAAATGCCATCAGACAGGCCTTTAACATGGAGCAGTAACTCCATACTGACGACAGTTGGATGGTCTTAGACTGCTCCGAAATATAATTTAATATCACCGTTTCGGTAACTTCATCTGCTCTTTTCTCTGCTCGCCAGTTGCAAAATTTCTGGTACACTTTCTTGTATAAATCCTTCGATTTCCGAGGAAGCAGTTTTTCCATTATAGCATCACCATTAACCAAACCGTGTTCTGGATCAGAAAAAACATCATGATCCAATTCGTTGCACAAATTATCCATTTTATTTTCGCTCAAAACTCCTCGACGCACGAATAATATTTTTTGAAATGTGTTTATAAAAATTTTCGTCGTTGTCAAGGTAACGGGGCACAGAAGTTGTGATCTTGTCGTGATAATCATAAAATTCGCCTATTTGATGACTTTCCTTAAAATTTTCTCTTCAGAATTGGACTTATTATATCAGGCAAAATTGAATAAAACGTTGTATTACACTCGCGGATTAAATGAATGTTTAACTTGCGATATTAACGCGCTCGCGGCTGCGCCGCTTGCGCGGTTAAACATATCGCTCATTAAACATTCATTTAATCCGCTCGTATAATAAATAACTATTAATCGGTATACTCGGTTATAATGTGTCATTTGGAACTATAAAATTTGCTCGTTATGTACGTTTAACGCAATCACTCTAAAACTTAAAAACATATTTACCTACAACTGTTTGATTTTATTGTTATTACGTAACTAAAATAGCCTTGAAAACGGTTGGGAAGGAGACGTTTAATGCACTTGTCCTTTCGCGGTTTCCAGAAAAACACGTGTGTTTTTTGTTTACAGAAATGTCAAATTGAATTACAGAAATGTCAAATTGACTTTGATAAAGAAATACCTAAGTAACATAGAAATGAATTATTTTTATTGTTTATGAATGTGTATTACACAATTAGTACAGTTATTAATATTAATACAACTCGAACTCAAAATTTTCTTATTAGATACCGTGTTAACGTTAACTTCCTCTGTTTCAACATTCTCAGTGGCACAATTGTTATCATTCGAAACTATCATTCCAGAAGTACAAGGCTGATTTTCACTTCCAAGAATTTTATTGGCAATGTTGATCTTCTGTTCTATCGAATCTTCAATGTATCCTTCTGCCATAGTCGTTGATTTCCAACCACCGCGCCGTGGCGTTTCAGGTTGATTATGTCTGCTCCAGTGTCTGCCAATAATGTTGCAGAAGACCTTCTAAAAGTGTGGCCTGTGTAGCGTTTTGGATTTGGTAATTTTAAATATTCTGCAATTTTCTCAGTAATTTTGCCCATGGTGTTTATACCAACAGGTTGTACAGTACATTTCCCACATCTATACGTTAAAAAGAAACGACCATGTCTAATATCTTTAGGTCTGAGAGGCAAGTATTTGCGATATATATCCAGAAAATTAATACCATTTAAAGAAACAGAGGTCACTGCAAATTGTCTATGGGTTTTTGTCTTCGTGTCGGGAATATTTACAATTATAAATATTTCTTTGTCCTCTATAATCTATATGATCCATAAGCAAATTCACTAGTTCTATTCGTCGGCAAGCTCCCGAAATTCTAATAATGAAAGCAACCTAAAATAAATAAAAATAAATATGATTAATTGTTACTTGTTAGCTGTACATATTATATATTGTAATTACCTTCATCATCAAATATTTGGCATCATCTGTTTCGACAAAAAATTTGTAAAATTGATCTCTCGTTAATATCTTAGATTTCTTACTTTAGCATCCATCAGTTTTGCGTTTTAGGAAAGCTATTAGTTTTGTGTATTCTTCTATATTAACATTTTCGTTTATATTCAATTAGATTTTAACATCGAATAATGACTCCACAGGTTGAAAGCTTTATAAACTTTTGATTTTTCCAGAAAATACGCCAGCATCACATTCTCGGATGGTTTCTTTATCTTTTTTCATTACACCAAGATTTAAAACTGTTGTATGTTATCTCGTATCGTTCTCTTGATTTTGTCGGTAATAAATCAGACACAGTTTGATTCGCCGCGTCTAAAATTTCTGGAGGAATGTAATCACTATTATCTGAATCGCTCATATCTCAATTTATTTCACTTTTAACACAGCACAATGAACATACGCAGGCACGCGAAATTAATAATGTGTTTTTTTAATGGTGCTCAAAACAATGCAGCAATCAACGAACCGTAGGAACGCGCTTAAAACGTCGTAAAATGACGGCTTGACGGGATAGTATCACTTTTTATAAATTTTAATCACATTATAACAATTTTTTCAGTGAACAGTTGTAGGTAAAATGTTGTTTATATCACGTGCCGAAAACAATTCCATATACTCGTTCGTACAGATTTCCGCAAATTCTGCACTTGTATGTAATGAATTGTTTTCGGCACTTGTTATAAAATAGTTATTTTTATAACAAGTGCCGAAAACAATTCATTACATACAAGTGCAGAATTTGCGGAAATCTGCACGAGTATGTGGGATTGTTTTCGGCACGTGATATAAACAACATTTTACCTACAACTGTTCACTGAAAAAAT
>JABXWE010012037.1:0-14452 GCA_014611495.1 Limonius californicus
AAAAACTTACCTATTTTTTGTACATAAAATCCATTCTCCTATTTTTCATGCTGGAAAAGACGTCTATGACTTTGTTGTCAAAATCCGGGATAGACTGGACGAACTTCTTTTCTATTGATAGGACCGCCAATGCGTTCAGTCGATCTTTTGGCACACAATTAACTTCCATCATTGAAAAAACGTCACTTTCGTCTTTGAATTCAAACGCGCGATTGCGCGAAAACAGCGCTTGAAAGTGCAAATTCAAACGTTGACTTTAAATGGGGAACAATCTGCTCGGTGCCCCATTCGCCTGGTATATCGCGTATAGCGAAAATAACCGATAGGCAACCGAATTATCCTCTAAATAGGTACAAATCAGAGCGTTCCCCGGAGCATAGTTTTGAGCGTGTTAGCCGCGCCTTTGGTGCGGAAGGAAAATTTGATACCATCGTTAAAATAATGAAATTAAAATAATGCACTGAATTACATCCGAATTTCTTTCTGTGTTTATCTTGGTGGTTGGGTGGGCACGTGCCCTTGTGCCCTTTAGTACAAGCCGCCACTGGTAAATAGTTGCGTTTAATTGAACGAAAAAAGGGTGTAAAGTACATAACACTCAGGTCCACTTGTGGAAGCCATTGTAGCACTGCACATAATAACATTCTATAACCACGTGTAATATTATCGTAGTGTCGCAACCATTCTTACACGTCTGACTAAATGTCTACAAACGTGCACAACGTGACTATATGCCGAAATTCGTATTACAGATTCCGTAAGACTACATGTAAATATAATGTCTACAATTGTAGAAGCCGTGACCGAAAGGGCTAATGAATGAATGGTCGCATTTTCTATCCCAGTTAAATGTAACGTTATCACATAACAACTTATTCAATGGATGTAGTAAAGTACTGAAAATGTTTAGAAATCTCCCATAGTAATTCAATAGCCCCACAAAAGCTCGTACTTCTGACTTATTTGTCAACATTTATTCAAATTAATTCTTATAGTAAATGTTTGTAAACGTTTGAAAACTACTTCAAGTCTGTTTAAATGTTCTGCATCATCTTTCCAAGTTATTTTGATGTCATCAAGAAAGATCGTACTACCCGGTATGTCTTTTAAAATAGTTTCAATTTCACGCTGTAGTTTTATTAAATAATCAGTGACTCTTAATAAGTGGATACCAATTTTTGCTGTAACTATCTTCTTATTGGGTTTTGATCATAAGTTTATAAAAAAACTGTACTTTGGTGCGCTCTAGTTACCCTTCCAGTCTCCTCCTTACGTTATGAATCACCCTATATACACGAATATTGGAAAGCGTATCTTATGGGCGTTATGATATTAAGGTGGAATGTGCAAACCACACTACAAGAGGGTTTTACCTCTAATTTGTATAAACTAATTAAAATCCAGGGTATGACCCTGTCGCTAGGAATATCGTAAAATCGAAGATTTCAGGATGTAGTGCATTTGTGCGAACAATCATTGCACGAACGCCAAAAGTTAGTAGTCTCAGGGTAGATTTAAAAATATTTCTTAGACATATTTTTGGGGAGCACGACTGATGCCGGAAAGAAGTTTATAGCAAAGAAACTAATACAGCAGATAATTTGGTACTGTTGTCGAAATGTTCAAATATATTTCAAGAAATTTACAAAATTTGCAACAATGTCATTCGGAAAACAGATTGCCTAAATCAAAATGTTACAACGAACCATGCAGAAAGGTATAGGGTCAATTGTTGCTAAGTTCCCTGGAGGGAAAAGAATACATTTAATACAGCAAGGGTTATACCGAAATCCTTGAATCGGGGCAGTATTACATTTCAATTCCGGCGTGGAGTTTCATAAAAGTCCTCAAAATTAAACAAGCATGTTTATAATAAATGTTATGTTAGACGACAAAAAAGGAAAACGTCCCGCAGAAGAATTACAAAGAATCCTAAACTACAGCAAGCCGGCTTCGGTGATCTAGTGGTTAGCGCACTCGTCTTTAGATCCAAAGGGTGCGGATTCAAACCCGGCCGAGGTCGATGAGATTTTTCTGGGGGAAAAATCTGATTCTTTCGGATAAGGAGTAAATCCGTTCCCGTGCCACTGCGATGTGTGACACGTTAAAAATCACTACCGGCATTGCAACTATCTCAGATAGGCAAAATTCATAGTTAGGGTGTAGAATACAAAGTACAGCAAGGTGATATGGATTGTGACACAAATTCCGCACAACCCAATCTTAGACCTTGGAGATGGGGAGAGCAAAAACAAATATATTGGCTGATTTAAGTTTTGGTAGCTTATATGTGAGGAAAACTACCACGTATAGGCAACAATGTATTTACAACAAATAACAACAATTTGAAGATAACAAAACACGAGAGACAAATAACACTAATAACCACACGTTCATTGCTGCTGCACACGCTATCTTATAAGAGTAAAAATGATTTACGTCAGCAGCATCGGAAAGTATGCGTTTTCACCAGAGGAATGTGGCTGCTACCGTTCAGCATCCTCTCTGGGAATTCCGGAGGGTAGCTTACGTCGCTACAAAGTAATATACATTTTTACAAGAAATCGAGAGAAGCACAATGGGGCAAAAGAAAACAAAAATTGGCATCAAACCCGAAGAAACAGATTGTCTGCTTCATCTTTCGGAAAAATTTATTTGCGAAGGGACGCTACCCCTTGCCATAATCATTTAGAAGCATTGTTTAACCGCAACACCGATTAAAAATCAGGGGCTATGACATTGAAAACGAAAAAAATGGCTATACAAAAGTGCACACAATTGTTGGATATACATGAAGCTGACTGTGGTTTGTTTATATGTAAAGTCCTTAGAACATAGTACTGTAAGTGCAACAACGAACTGGTAGAGGTCAGATGTCTTTATTCAATAAAAAATTTAAAAACACAACAGGCTGCCAAAGACAACAAAAACTTAGGTGTGAAATAAATGAATTAATTATTTGTAAAATAGAAAATCATTATTATTTTCAAGTTCAAATTAGATATTTGGAAAAAGGATTAATACTATCTAATTGTACACACCGATGTAAACCTTGAGTACCCGAAAATAAAAAGAGACCGAACCTTCTGGAAAAATGTATTGTTATTACAATATCCTCGTCAGATTTGAAGGTATCAAGTGAGCACGAATGTGATGCCAGATTTTCTGAAGCTCTTGTACCGTTTAGGAGTCAAACCTTGCTATTAGTTTGACTTTTGGTCCACAGGGGTCTCTGTAATAATTTGTACATCTATGATACCATTCGGTTCCAACTTCCAGTGGGTAAATTACTTGAAATCCTAATGGCAACATATGTGTACATACTAATTGCTATTCAGTTTTTGTGATACAAGTTTACATTCACAATAATTAAATAAATAAAGAGTTAATTCAACTAAGTAAATAAAACTCAGATACTTCAATTAATATTTATTTCATATTAACGATCAAACCAGAACTTATTCTACATTAAATTAATTAGATTTAGGTTTAGAGTGGAACATGAGGAAACAATTGCGGTCTTTTAGTACGCATAAAAATTTTACATTTTACAGTTATATCCTACTCCTTCCCTTGCAGCCAGGATTTCTACATCGAGAGGCAACCTGCAAATCCATTGCCGTTGGCAAGTGAACTGCATTATACGTTCGTAATTGTGCAGAAGGTAGTGGATTGCGACCTGGTCTACCAACACCTTTTTTTTGAGCTGGAGGTCTGTAGTCATCGCTGTATAAAGCAGCTTCATCTGCACTGCCTATAGGCAGATTTTCAATAAGACTTTCTGCTAAACTGGTTTTGAATTCTTGGAGATCATTTTGGTTTTCTTTCTTTACTCGAAGTTCCAAACAATCCTTTCTGTAAAGTAACCAGGAATTGACTACAGCCATGTCCATGAAATGTTCAATAAATTTTACAGTCCACTTTTTGGTTCTGTGATAACATCTGTGCAAAGAAACCAAACGATTTGTCAGATCTACACCTCCCATGTTGGTATTGTATCCGTTAATGGCGGCTGTGAGATTTGAACATAAGCACTGTTTGACTTGGAATAACGTTTGACTTGGCGAATAGGTTCCAAGGTATTTTTTGAAGAAGCCATTAGAACTCATCTATTGTCCATCCACTTCATAAGGGCAATTTTTTTGACTGATTTTACTGTAATATCCATTGATCCTCTACCCTGTTTCAGAAGCTCAGAGTCGCTTTTCAGACTGGAGGTTGGAAGTTCTCCTTAGTAAGGGAATGGCAGGCACTGGTACAGTTATCAAGAAAAGATTTCCAATGGTGTACTTGTAAAGTAGAGATCGAAATAAAGATTTGTTCCTGGAAGACATGTTTCGACTAATCTTAACACAGCTCTTCCTCCAATTCCTAACTTAATACATTTTCCAGTTTCTGCAGCAAGTTTTGTAGAAGCACCTCGATAAACTTCTAGATCTAATGTTATCCCAGAGTTTCCTGCTAAAACGTACACCGTCAGGCCCGTAGGATATGGTTTTCGTGGTACGAATTGGCGTGCTGCGAAGTGACCTGTGAAAGGTATCATTTGTTCATCAATACATACTTCTTTTTCTCGTGGCAGTTTCGTGCATTGCGCCAGAAATGCTGTTATTATGGGCCGCACTTTCCATAATTTGTCACTGCTTTTTTCCTCTTCAGTTACAGCTAAATTATCAGTAACGTGGATGGCATTCCGAAGTGTAAAAAATCTATCTCTGCTCATGTTCTTGGATGTAATCTCGATCTGCATCGCTGTCGTCAATCTAATAGTCACTATTATCCAACATTTGCAGCAATTCCTCATCTGTTAATGGCCTCTTCCTTTCTGTTGAATAATAAATTTCAGTCCAAATGGCTACAAAAGTGTACAAATACGGTTGCAACCGACCGAATGGCAACTTTTGTGTACAAAATAATGTAAGCGATTACCGATAAATCCAGTAAAACAATTAAAGCCAAAAATTGCATTTACATGTTAGATCAGACCTTACTCATTAGTTATTAGGCATTTTGGAGTAGCATGCGTGGTTCTTAAATAATAAAACTTACCAAACTCGGACTGCTCAGCTGATGTAGGAGTTCTGCTAGATGAAGCCATTGTGTTTTGGTACGCACTGACCACTGGCAATACTAAATTTACTGTTTACGTACAGAAGACATACTGCCTAACACGCCAACGTAGGCATTTCCCACCATTTTTATCTTTAGCGCGTAATACAAAATTTCAAATATTTTGTACGCACCTGTTACCCAGGGGTCTGACGAGGATATTGGGAAGTATGTGCTTTACTCGAATAGCGGATCCACAAATTCCTAGGATTATACTGTAGAGATAATTCAAAACAAGCTAAAATTATTTTATTATTTGCAATATTTATGAATATTGTAAAAAACAATTCTTGTTTTATGAGTAGTAATGTTTGTTTCTATACATAAAAGTTATTATAATATTAAATGTGTTTTGCCCGTTCATCAAATAATTATATTTGTTAATCAATCTCGTGTATTTCTTTTTGGTACCTAATTTTATATATACAGATAAATTTAATTTTACATGCAACACCGAAACGGGTAGAACTAAAATAAGGATTAGTGTAGTATAAAACTGATCAGCTGTTTTCTATTTTTACCTGCCAATCTGACATCAAAACATTCTAGCGCAATAAGTTACATTATTTTTAAAAATTCTAATCTTCTTATTGGAGTTCTGCAAATTCTACTTATTAAGCAAATAACGCGGACGGGGCATCAAATGATGCAAGAACTTGTACTATAGGAGATGACAAAATTAGAAATCATTTGGATCATTCAATTTTAATTTACCGTGCATATACCAAAAATGTTACCCTGAAATATTGGGCTGCTCGTTTTAATTAATTACAATATTAGGAGTTAATAAAAAAAAGGTAGCGGGCAGATACTCCTCTACGATCCCGGTGGAGAATAGATCTGCTTCAGGGAAGCGACCCTGCCTACGTGAGCCTTGGTTCTCCCTCATCTTCTGAGGGTAACCATGTTCCAACCTAATCCTACCTACCAGCCCTTTTTATCCCTTCTTAAATCCTAAATCCACTCGTCAACCCACGATTAGCAAGCGTGGCGTTGTAATGCTAATCTACCCCCTAATACTAACACGATGAAAACGGCGAATTTTATAACTTATAACTTTACCCCAGGTGGGTAGGGATACAATCCCACACCGGCCATTCGGTCCGCCCCATGGATCCCGACTGAGGTGACTCAATCAATATGAATGTTTGAATATTAAATGTAAGGACTCTGCTGTCCGAGGACAGACTAGCACATTTAGAACAATAACTGAGTAATGTCAAATGGGATTTCATAGGCTTGAGTGAGGTAAGAAAGAGAGGATAAGAAGCGATGAAACTGCGATCAGGAAAGTTATTATATTATAAAGGCGGAGACGATAATAGCAGCAACGCGTTGGAATGTTGATAAATAACCGCTGGACTAAATATGTATATGCCATCGAAGGTGATAAACATAACTAACAGATTAACAAAACGATATTCCCTAAAATTAATACAAGTCTATGCACCCACCTTTACAGACTCAGACGAAGAAAGTGACGACTTCTATGACGTTGTAGAGACAGCATTAAATCAAGAGAAAACGTTTTACACAATTTTAATGGGAGACCTCAATGCTAAGCTGGGAAAACAGGAAATTGGCGAAACGTGTATAGGACACCATGGAAAAAAACCAGAAACCCTAGAGGACAGACACTGGTCAACTTCATGGAACAACACCAATTGAAGGCAATGGATACGTTCCTCTACAAGAAGGAGCACCGAAAGTGGACATAGGAACGCCCCGACAGTAAAACCAGGAATGAGATTGTTTTTATCATTATAAACCGACGTGAAATTATAGCAGACGTAACCGTCCTAAACGAAATCCATGTCAACGATCAGACTGCGCAAAGCACAGGTAGGAATAAACACAAAATTGGAAAGACATAACTTAATTCACACTATAAGTAAGAAAATCGAGTAAATACAAATACTTAACCATGAAGAAACATATAGGCATCATCTAAAACAGGGGTTAGAAAATAATCCTATCAAAATGGAAGCGAGCGTGGAAGAACTTGATAATTACATCATAAATAAATAAAATAAAAACAAAAGGTGCTAGTAAAATATCAGAAGAAACAACAAAACCAATAAACAAAAGAAAAACAAAAAATCAATAATGACAACAAAGACGTTAAAGCAAACTAACAAAGATATCAAAAGGAAGGTACGAGCAAATGTAGCAGTGAAAAAGTAATAAGAGCAACTGTAGAAAAGAACAGACGTCCGAGAGTGTTTAGAAAGAAGCTTAAAATAGGAAACTTTGAAACGACATCTATACAAACTGATACAGGAGAAATAATAAGAGACCCAAATCAGATACTCAAACACATAGAACACTTCTACTGACTCCAAAGTCCAAAAACCGGTCATCAATCCCAGAGACAGAAGATCAGTTCGTACCAAACATTACACTGAAGACATTCCACCTATATGTAAATACGAAATAGAAAGGCCCTGATAAATTAATAAACGAACCAATCACTGCTAGTGGGATCATAATCCTGGGGAAGAAAAGCTGTTTAGCCATTGCTTGGATGTAGGAGAAGTACATCATAAATGGAAAGACGCAAATGTAGTGTCAACATTCAAAAAAGGAAACAAACGAGATATACAAAACTACCGTCCTATTTCCTTACTGTCTCATTTATAAAAATTATTTTCAAAAATAATCACAGAGTAACGACCAAGCTGGACGCTTTTCAACCACCAGAGCAAGCGGGCTTTAGGCATGGATAATAGCGCTATAGATCACGTTCATACAGTAAGGCAAATTATGGAGAAATCCTAGGAATACAACTTACCATTATATACGGCATTTATCGACCTCGAAAAAGCCTTCAATGCAGTTGAAACCTGAGCCCTTGTAAGCGCTAAGATAAGATGCAGAATTTACCATAGATACACAGAAGCGATCAAAAACATATACGAAAACGCATCAATGACGATTCAAACCTTTGAAGATACTAACCCCATCCAAGTAAAAAGGGATATCAGACAAGGAGATAATATCTCTCCGAAACTTTTCACGAATCTTTAAGACACTAAACTGGGAAGCACATGGACTAAACATAAACGGGGAACGTCTATCACATTCAAGGTTTGCGGATGACATAATACTGTTAGCCAATAACATGCAAGAACTTCAAAAACTAGTTACGGAGTTACAGGAAGCTACACAGAAAGTTGGATTGAGGATGAACATAAGTAAGACGAAAATCATGACAAATCGCAATGACGCAATACCAATCCAACTGAATAACAATAGTATAGAAGGAGTAAGCGAATATATATCTTGGGCAAAAATTAGTAATGAACGACAATCCGCAAAAAGAAGAACTAAACAGGAGAATAAGATTGGCTTCGGCCGCATACGGAAAATTGAGAGACATTCAAGTCAACGTTCCAGCAACACCTGAAAACAAGGGTATACAACCAATGCATCCTTCCCATACTCACCTATGCATCAGAGACATGGTCACTTACAGAAACGGATTGGGAAAAGTTAAGGGTGGCACAGCGACGCATGGAAAGGTCTATGCTTGGAATCAAACTGCAAGATAGGATAACTAACGTGTGGATAAGGAATAGAACAAAAGTGGAAGATGTGGTAACTTGTATACCCAGACTAAAGTGACAGTGGGCTGGGCGGGGCGGGACATCTAATGAGGAGACAGGACGGAATGCAGTGGATGGGAGATACAACAGATCGTGAAAAATGGAAGCAGTTAGGGGAGACGTTCATCCAATGATGGAACATTATACGCTGATTTATGACGAATAAAAAAAATACCAATAATCTCCTAGGTACACATATGACAAAGTAGTGCACCAAATTTCAAATAAATTTTTTTCTTTTTAATCAAAAGTAAGTAGGTATGTAAAGCGAGAACATCACAAATTATTAGTTTGAGCAACCAACAAATTACTGACTTATAACGTTTTTTACTGTATCAGTTTTAAGGTATACCCTACCCTTAAGGGTATATTTGTGAATCTGAAAAGCCTCAAGTATATCCAATTTGCGTTTATCATCACAAAAGTGTTAAACTGTTATTAGATTATTTGATGTCAATGTATGATTGTGTTCTATCTAATAAATCTTTAGTGTGGTTAGATTTTTCTAGTGTTTATATTTGTATGAGCGTAGGTATTCTATGTATCTAGCATCAAAATTTCTAATTCTTTGACCTATGTATACATAATTACAATGTGAACAGTTTAATTTGTAAATACCTAATTTTAAGAAATTGTTAGTTCTCTTTTGGGTTGAATCAGGTGTTGAAAGTGTTTTTAGTTGTTTCATAAATTACTTTAAATGTACTTGTTTTGATTATAATTTTAGCAATTTTCTTTGATATATCAGTGAAACGAAAAATTGACCTACATTTAACAGTATTAGAGTGGTCTTTTGGATATATTGTTTGAATTGCTAATTTATAATCTTTTCGTTTAATTAATGTGTCAATCAATTTTTGTGTTGTCGCCATTATCTTGTGCAATTTGTTTAATAATTAAAATCGCTTTGGTGTAATCACTGTTATTTAGAGGAACTATTAGAGCTCTATGTATCAAGGACCTCCATTAGGTCATCAGCCCGTAAGCTGGTTTGTCGCAGCTAACCATTCTTGGCTGTTCATTGTCTTTCTTTTAAGCCCTTCATAAGTGTTACACTCCGCATCTTCCATGATTTGCTTGATATACTAAAGACACGGTCTTCCTCGAGCATTTCTTCATTCTATTTCCGCTTCTATTATGATTTTCATTAATCCATCTCGTCTAAGTATGTGCCCTATCAGCTGATCTCGCCTTTTCATTGTGTTTCCGCAGTCGTCTTTTTTCTTCAGCCCTTCGGAAAACTTCGTCATTTGTTGTTCTATCGATCCAGCTAATTTTTATATTCTTCTGTAGCACCATACTTCGAATGCTTCTAATATTCTCTTTTAAGCTTTTTCAATGGTAAATGCCTCACATCCTTATAGCGCCACGCTCCAGATATGTATTTTTATTAATTGATTTTTCTTTGCTATTGAAATACTGTTTGATGCTAGTAAATTCTTCTTGACATGAGTCCTGTGTTATTGTGATATTTGTATGTGTGGGATTTCTCTAAATAGAGTATTCGAGTTTGTTTTTGGAATTAATTTTAATGTTTAAGTGTAAATAATGAATACACCTGTTTTGTTCTGTTTCTAACGTAAAGTTTATGTTTGAGTGTAGAGTATTAACAATCGTTAAAAAATCACCAATAAACTCAAATACACTATTAAAACATGCTAAAATATCATCGACGTAACGGAAGAAAAATATAATTTTCGAAGATATATTTGATTCAAAAATTCGATCTTGTTAATGTTCCATAAATATATTAGCTAAAAGTGATTTAATTGGACTTACCATTGGTAATCCGTTTTTCTGAAGATAAATTTGATCATTAAAAATGAAATAGTTCTGATTAATGCAAAGTTCGAATAATTGAATCAACTCATATCGTTTCGTTAATTCAACATTTTTGTTTATAAAAATATTATTTAACAAAGGAATTCACTCTTAAGGAAGTATTTATGAAAATATATTGGTGACAGCGAAACCAGCTACTGCTCATTGTGGTAGAAAACTTAAATTAGACAACTCATTGATCAATTCGGAAGAATGTTTAACAAAATATTGTTGCATGTATTCTAAACTAGTAACAATATTATGTTTTTGCTAACATGTGGTTGGGTGCCTTTATGTATGACACTACCTAATGTCTAATAGTCATTTGGAGTGTATGTATTTTTATTAAACCGTATAGTTTTGGTGGTTGTGGATTTGGAAGTATTCTTTTTCTTTACTCATAATCCGTTAAGGTGACAATACAGTTATTTAATGTTTGTTTTAGTTTGTTGTGATGATTTTTCGTGGGATCTCTATTTAAGGTTCCTAAATTTGAAGTCGTCTAGAATTTATAAGTTCTTTGTTAAAACTGCCTTCATTTTATTCAGCAAAACAGGAACAGAACATTTTCTAGTTGTATTAATCTTTAAAGGATAATGTATTAAATATATTAGCTACAACAAATCCAGGAAAGAATTAACATTCATTTCATATGGAAGGTTTTAACCGTTTTATGTCTAAAGGAGAACCATGATTCACATGCAAGGTCAAAGAAATGAACCGCCGTTTCTCTCTATTGGTTCTGTAAAAGGAAAGACTACTTATATAAAGTTTAGAAAGACCGTTGCAACAGATTCGCGACTCCTACATAAAAACGGTCGCTAAAATATGCCACTGCCACTTAATTGTTTATAAACCAAATTTAGAAGATCTTGTCGTTTATTTCTGACTTCAGTAAAAGGAAAGAGCTGTTATTTTTAACTAAAACCAACATAATTAACATAATACATTTTTAATTATTTTCTTGTTAACATTGATTAAAAACAAAGACCGAATATACAGACATTCATTTTATTTATTTATGTTCGTTGTATGAAAATATAATATAAAAAAAATGTTAATTACAATCTATTAATTAATTATTTAAGTCATTTTCCAGTTCGTCTTTCTGCCCTATGCAGAAACTGAAAATTTGTATATTATTTCCTTGAACAACTACATACTTATAACTTCATTACTATTAAAAAAATTCTCTACAAAAATATCAATTGTGTTGGTTGAGGAATGTGAATAACATTATGTACTATAAAATCCTCTATTATTTTTTTGTTTTAAACAAATAAAATACACATTGTAACGTATATAATAAGATAAATGGTAATGGAAACATAATAGAATTTGAGTAGATTGTTTGTTTTACTTTAATGTCTCCAGACAGCTCACAAAATGTTACTTACCAGCTAAAATTAGCCATTACTACGCTCAATTTGGTGTAGGAGATAATGGAATTCTTGTTGTAAACATCACTCATATGTATTAAATTTAGAACTGCGAGAATTGCACTGTAAAATTAAAGTAAATAATGTGTCAATATTTCATGCTTTTACATTAGTACAAAAGGGAGCAAGAAAAAAATAATTAAACAATAAAACATAAGCTCTTGTATTTCTTTATTTTTTCCATTTAGCGCTTTTAACTAAATAAGTTATATTTAATCCAGTTGAGTGAGCGGGAGTGAAATTCCCCAACGCAATTTTCGGTCACATCATAAATTTTGGCTGTGATATTTGTTTGCGAATATATGTAATTCTTTCATCAACAAATGTAATGTTTATTTGCGGAACTTTCTAGTATTAGAGTATTTTAAAACTCGTTCTTTCGAAAAATTGTAAATCAAATCGAATTAAACATTAAATTATTTTATAGCCCCTACAAATTACAATTTTACGTGCATTTTTAAATTTTTAATAAATCGGATTGTGAAAATGGCATGCTTAAACATTTTTGAAAAATTATAAAAAATATTTATCGTAAACGGCTCTAAGGATTTTGATAACATAAAGAAATAAAATATATTCTTCTTAAAACTGATTTTTTATATTGTATATTGTCTAGTAAATACCGTGTTATTATTATTTATTTTCTATTTTATTTTATATGTTTTATTTATTATTGTTTTATTCTCTTATGACATTATTTGTTGGCTGTTTGTTAAATTATTATTTTCCCTAATATTTTTCAGTTTCCTAATATTTGCCTGCCCTGGGAAATATTTCTGCTAACGCATATGGTCCCGGGTATACAAGGTTGGGCAATACTATGGAACAATTTAAATATCTCTGTGTACTGCGCATTTTCTACTTGAAGGTTTTGGTATATTGCGGATACAATAACGGTATTGGCGGATTAAAAGGACTTCCGGTTTATCCAGAAATCATATCAACTTTTTTATTTTAAATAGGATACGCTATATATTTTTTCATGTATCGATAGAACTCTTTTTTGCGAGTTCAGTGATACAAGATCTGATGCCTTTATTTTTAATAATTCTAGAGATATTGAACAATAATAATTCATAATTTATTTTAGAGCATAGCAACGCACGTCAAAAAAAAACATTAAAAAACAAGAGACATCGAACAAAACACTCAACAGTTTCGTCATTTGTTCTACTGCCTAGGAACGCATGACAACAAAACAATAGATATTGAACAAAATACTCAATAATGTTTCGTAATTTGTTTTAGTATCTAGCAACGCATGACAATAAAAAAAGACACATCGAACAAAGCACTCAACAGTAATGTTTCCTAATTTGTTTCACTGCCTAACAATGCATGACAACAAAACAATAGAAAACAAGAGATATTGAACAAAACATTCAATAATTTTTCGTAATTTGTTTTACTATCTAGCAACGCATGACAATAAAAAACAAGAGATATTGAACAAAACACTTAACAGTAAATTTGGTAATTTTTTTACTGCCTAGCAAACGTATGACAACAAAACAGTAAAAAACAAGAGATATTGAACAAAACAGTCAACGACAATGTTTCGTAATTTGTTTTACTACCTAGCAACGCACGACAACTAAAAACAAGGACATCGAACAAATCACTCAACAATAATGTTTCCGAATTTGTTTCACTGCCCAGCAACGCACGACAATAAAACAATAGAAAACAAGAGATACTGAACAAAACACTCAATAATGTTTCGTAATTGGTTTTGCTATCTAGCAACGCATGACAATAAAAAAAGAGACATCGAACAAAGCACTCAACAGTAATGTTTCGTAATTTGTTTTAGTACCTGGCAACGTACGACAACAAAAAAGAAGACACACCGAACAAAACACTCAACAATAATGTTTCCGAATTTGTTTCACTACCCAGCATCGCATGACAACGACATAATAAAAAAGAAGAGATATTGAACAAAACATTCAACAGGAATGTTTCGTAATTTGTTTTAGTACCTGGCAACGTACGACAACAAAAAAGAAGACACACCGAACAAAACACTCAACAATAATGTTTCCGAATTTGTTTCACTACCCAGCATCGCATGACAACGACATAATAAAAAAGAAGAGATATTGAACAAAACATTCAACAGGAATGTTTCGTAATTTGTTTTAGTACCTGGCAACGTACGACAACAAAAAAGAAGACACACCGAACAAAACACTCAACAATAATGTTTCCGAATTTGTTTCACTACCCAGCATCGCATGACAACGACATAATAAAAAAGAAGAGATATTGAACAAAACATTCAACAGGAATGTTTCGTAATTTGTTTTAGTACCTGGCAACGTACGACAACAAAAAAGAAGACACACCGAACAAAACACTCAACAATAATGTTTCCGAATTTGTTTCACTACCCAGCATCGCATGACAACGACATAATAAAAAAGAAGAGATATTGAACAAAACATTCAACAGGAATGTTTCGTAATTTGTTTTAGT
>JABXWE010012038.1:0-16618 GCA_014611495.1 Limonius californicus
TTATTTAATATTGCCCTGTAATGTGAAACAAAACACTAAGCAACTTTTATAGAAAACATTTTTTCATAAAATGCATATTTACTGAGATATATACGATATTCCATACTTTTCGGACACCCTGTATATAAGAAATCTCCTTATATGAAATAATCAGTATTTCTCTGTTCTTCAGCATTGAAATTACGCTGAGTGTTATTGTTATTTTTGATATTTATTTGTGGAATGGCTGAAATTGTGAAATGGAAACGTGGAAAAGCGGTCGGCGTGTCCGAAAAGCAGATTGTGATGAATCTTATAAATTATCATTCACAGCACGTAAACAACGAATCACTTTCAAGTGTTATAAAAAAAGTGTCTGATATGAGCGGCTTTTCGGAAAGAGTACTTTATAAAGTGCGAGCTGAGTGGAATACACCCGTTGGGGTACAACCTCCAAAGGAAAGGGCTCAAAAGCGTAAAACTAGTTTATGCCGCGAAACAAATTACGATGAACGAGTTAGATGTGGGATCCGTAGTATAGTGCACCGGTTTTTTCGGGACAACACACCACCTACATTAAACGCAATGTTAAGTACTGTAAATGGCGCCGAGGATTTGCCCAATTTTTCGCGGTCCAGCGCCGGATTTAGACCTTACGGGCCCCTAAGCAAATTTTATAGTGCGGGCCCCCTATTTTTTTTCTTGTACGATACAAGCACAATGGGAACGGGGATTGAACAAAGAAACCCATTTTTTACATTTTACAAATTTTTTCACATAGATTCAGATTATACAAAGTTATAAAAGTAGATTAGAAGTTATAAGTACAGATATAAGATACTTAATAATATAATAATATTAAGAGCGTAGGCGCAATTTTTGACACCAATGTTTTTTAAATGCATTCGTTTTTTTTACTTGTGGTGCGGGCCCCTTTGTGGTGCGGGCCCCTAAGCAGCTGCTTATGTTGCTTATGCTTAAATCCGGCGCTGTGACGCGGTCCACATTGTTCCGTTTACTACATGATATGGATTTTGCGTATGTGAAACGTGGTAGAAATTCCGTTTTGATCGAAAAAGATGAAATCATTTCGTGGCGCCATCGGTATTTACGTCAAATTCGTAAATATCGTGAATCGGGCTACAATATTGTGTATTTAGATGAATCGTGGGTGAATATCGGACACAGTGTCTCAAAGGAATGGATAGATACATCTATAAAATTGCATCGAGATGCATTTAATCGTGGACTCACAACGGGTTTGAAAGCACCTACAGCTCGTGGTCCACGATTTGTCCTGTTGCACGCAGGATGTGCAAATGGATTTGTTGCGGGGGCAGTGATGACTTTTTTGGCAAAAAAAAAATACCCAAGACTACCACGATGAAATGGATGGGCCTTTGTTTGAAGCGTGGTTTGAAAATGACTTATGTCAGAATTTGCCAGAAAGAAGTGTTGTGGTAATGGACAATGCTTCTTATCATAGCAGAAAATTAGAAAAAATCCCCAACACCTCTTCAAGAAAAGAAGAGATTAAAGAATGGCTTCGATCGAAAGATTTACATTATGAGGAAGACTACCTAAAAACTGAATTGCTTGAAGTGGTGAATACATTCAGGATTAACTATAGTGGCTAAAAAATTGAAGAAATTGCAAATCGGAAAAATGTTAAGATTCTAAGGCTCCCACCCTACCACTGCGAATTAAATCCAATTTTACAACGCCATTTCGAAGGTGTCTACAAAGCAATAAAGAAATACAGATCAATACGTGCAATATTTCATGCTGTAAACTTCAACAAGGTATTAACAGATAAGCCGATTGCAAGACAAAAGGCGGATTTATTATGATTGACGTCTTCGTGTTCAGTTTTAAGCGACTTTCTGGGGAAATATGGCAATACTGTAGCCCTATCCCTGTACACGGCATAGTCAGAGTGAAATGAGCTATAGGTATTGCCCCGGACTGCATCCCAAGACCCGATATAAACCCCACAGAGAACGTTGGGATTTGTTAGTAAAAAATATATAAACGCGACTTTAGAACTTAAAATGAAAATTGATTGTGGACAGCTATTGAAGACGCTTATAGACGCTGATGGAGCAATGACAAAATATTAACCCTTATACCTGCTTCATGTATAAATTGTATTTTATACAAATAAATATCTGCGTATTATGTTTTCTTCTAAATAGTAAATTGTTCACAAAAAGGGACTTGTTTTATATTAGATAAAATAGTGACGACAGCATTGTTAGTTCATAACCTTTTTTAATAATACAATGTTTAAAGTTTATAGAATACGCCTTTACACAGTAACAAATAGGTAAAAAACTTGGACTCTTGGTTTTTAAAGTGTACGCCCGCCAGTGTAAATATCGGCATATTCATTAAACAAATAAGTTAATAAAGAAACGTTGAAAGCAAAATTTAGAAACAGGAAGACCTCAACTACGGAAAAGTAATATTCACAATCATTTTTCTAAATTGTAGCTTCTTCTATCAACAGCTATCGATTAATAACGCATATTAAAACTTTGGGGACCTCGTGCGGACGCAGGACGCATGGTATTATATTTTAGTATGTATTATGATTTTACAAACATCACCACGTATAGCTATTGTTATGTTATTTTCAAATCGCCGCTCTACATGAATCAATTTCTTAATTTGTTTGCCGCTTCGTAAGAATTGGTCACGCTATTTTAATTGCCGTTTGTATATTGGATACAGTTTTGGTTACATTGCGTCTTTGAAGAATTGAGCATTGTTAAGCTTGTTGGTGATTTCCGTCTTGAAATAATTTATGACCGAAGGAGTCCCAGATTTGTTCAAGGTTTTACTTTGTGGGATGTTTTTCACCATGCAGACGGAATTGCTAGAAAACACTTCTCAGAATTCATTTATTTTGCTACATTAGTATTTCAATATTGCTTCCCGAGGGTTTTCCCAAATCCTGCACGTGGTATTCCTTCTAGAATAAAAAGTAGGCTGGAGACTGTTCTGCAGCGGGGGGAAAGTCAGTCGAAGCTAGACCCTTAAGACAGACGGACGTAACTTCGAATATCGTTTTCTTTTCTATCACGGCGCTTTTTGCTACTTCCAGTTTTACCGTATTATTGCTTGCTGTAGAGCAAAATTAAATCGACTTACGTCGGATATATAATTAATAGCAGAATGTTCGCTTTGGTGTTGGACAATTGAAGATAATTGCTCCTGTCGATTCAGTTCGGATCTTTTGTGATGTGAAAAGAAAAAAAAAGAAATCGTGCAAGTGTTTTGCTGGAATTTGGTTCGTTCCCGTCGTCCGAAAAGTCTCGCTTCTGTCTCCACGTTAACTGACCTAGTTGGAAGCAACTTGGCACTCTCCAGGGGCGTAACAGCTACATCTCGTCCCAACGCTGCCCCAAAGAACTTTGTCTTCCTTCTCTTTTTTGACCCTGCAACCGGAAATCGCCGGAATTGTGCCTGCCTTCTCCGAACTTCAAGGCAAAGAACCAGTTTTTTTTTGTGCAGTGTAAAAAGAAACCCTTTTTTTATTTCCTCGCGCAAACTTACAAAATTCCACGATATTGGACTTGTTTGTTTTATGCAACCTAAAAGCGATCTTCAATCGCCATTTAGTCATTGTTGATTGTAAAAGATATTAGTACTGTATTTTTCCTGTAAACTCTACGATCTACGTCATTGGACACACAGAGTCATTAAAATATCATAAATATTGTGCGTCAACGGCGGCGAGTTTTGTGTTTTTTGGACGTTCAAATATCTGTAAATATTGTAATGTATAAAAATACCATTTCCTGTCTTTTCGTTTTGTATCGCCATACCAATAATTTCATTATATGTGTTTTAAAATTTACTGCGTCTTTTATTTTTGTGTACTCTGTATTTGTTTGTGTAAAAATTTTGCATGCTCCAAATATATAAGAGGAGGCACAATAAAGGTAGGTTCCATTCCCGTAAGCTGTTGTCTTCTCGGCCTTCCACGAGGACCTACAAACAGCTGGATTTGGAAGGTGGCGCCCACTTATTTTGACTCGCCCTGTACACAACTAAAGATTTTCTCCTATAAGCGATTTTTTCGAACTCCCCCTACTCCTCTGAGCTAAGCCGTAGGCCTTTTCCATCCATCTGGTTACGGGTCGTCGGAAAAGCTAGATTGGCCCGTAACACTTTTTCCTTAATTTATACACACTCTGTATAGTGGAATAAATCTATAATAAGAACGATTAAAAAACAAATGTACAATACATTTCTTTATGAGATAAAAGAAAAAAAATAAAATACATATTTGATTACCTAAAAAATGTTTCGTAAATAGTTTTATCGTCAAGTCATCAGATAATAATGCGTACTAACAAAATAAGAAACAAATTTTATAAAATGTATGTAATAATATAGATAAAGACAGAAATAATAAAGTATACTATCGAGTATAAAACGTATCCACAAAATGCTATAATAGCAGTTACAGTTACTGTTGCTGCAACAAATATAGTGACGTAGATGTAGATACATACATAAAGGAACACCAAAAATAAAACCGTTTGTCCTCTCTGGAGCCACAACCTTGACATAATTTGTTCATGTTCACTAGAATTGGCGTCCACATCCGTCATGGTTTATAACACACTCCTCTTTTTTCGTCTCGTTAAAGATCATCTACTTTATCCATTACACATTGCGACTGTTTATTAAATCCACACTCCCTGTTAAGCAGATTGCATTCATCATTCTGCAGAATAAAGACAAAAACAATTAGATATAATACGGGCCTGAAATATATAAAAGACAAAAGAGGACGCAAATGATCAATTCCTTTAACAAGCACGAATACAACGAATCGTGGACATAACAAGCAAACCGACTACACACAGAAGGTGGATTCCAAGTTGCCTCGTTATTGTTTGACATAAAAAAATATGTAGGTATATATAATAAATAAAAATTTTCAGTTTTTATATATATGACTGTGGGTAGCGGGTAGTAACTCTTCCACGTTCCCGGTGGAGGATAGGACTACCTCAGGGAAGCCACCCTGCCCACGCGAGCCTTGGTCTCTCCATTTCCCTACCCTGTGAGAGAACATTGTCCTTTACCTTAATCCTATCCGAAACCTAATCTACCTTCCTCTATTCCAACCCGCAATGGCCAGCTTGGTAGGTGAATGTCTAAATATCCCTCATGGAAGCAAATACAATAGATAGGCCCCAAGTCCCCGGCGGTCGGCAAATCCTCGGCCAAGGCAGCGGCCGGAAAAGTAAGCAGTCATGGGGTGCTAAGAATCCCCGGTTAAGATCAGGCTGCCAAAGGAAAACTACGATGATAATTGGAACTTTGAATGGCAAAACATTGTTAGGTGAAGATCGTCTGTATGCATTGGCGAAAGAACTTAATAAAGTAAAATGGAACATCGTGGGACTATCTGAGATACGACGCAAAGGAGAGGAATGTATATTACTGGAGTCAGGAAACATATTGTAGGTATTATAAAGGTTCAGACAATGAAAGCCAGAATGGCGTAGGCTTCATAAATAACAAAAAAGTAACACCATATATTGTAAAATTTGGTAACGAATCGGAGAGAGTGGCTTCAATAAGCATTCAATTTCATGATAATTACAAGATGAAAATAATTCAGTGTTAAGCGCCAACATCAACCCACACAGACGATGATATGGAAACCTTTTACAACGAGATAGGCAATAACATAAATAAAGACCGTGCCACCCACACTATCATTATGGGAGATTTTAATTCGAAACTAGGGAAACAGCAGGAGGAAAACAAAGAATATGTAGGCAAATTTAGCTATGATGAAAGAAATGAAAGGGGGCCTATGCTTCTGGAATTTATAACATTACATCGCATGTATGCAATGAACTCTTGCTTCTCCAAGAAGAGGCAAAGAAAATCGACTTGGATTAGCCCCAGCTTGAAAACAAAAAACGAAATAGACTATATCTTGTTAAGCAATAAACAAATAGTGCAAGATGTAACAGCCTTAAACTCATTCAATGTAAGTAGCGACCATAGATTATTAAGAGCAAAAATTATGATAGGCGAGAAAATTAAAAGACGTCCATTCAAGAAACAAATAGTAAAAATAGATACTCAGAAACTGAAGCAAAGCACACTAGAAGAACTAGAAGAAAGAACTCAACAAACAACTAAAGGATATAGATGACGAATGGGATTTAAGAGACATAAATGAAATGAACGACATAATTACAACTGCATTGAGAGAAACAGGAGAAACACATGGCAAAATGGAGAAAACTAAGATAGAAAAATTAAGCAATAATACTAAACGGAAAATAGAAGATAAAAGACAATTATTTAAGGAAGCCAAGTATGAAGAATTTAGACAAATGGCAAAGGAAACCAGAACAATGATAAAAAAAGACCTGCAAACGTATTACGAGGCCGAAGTTGAAAAACTAATAGAAAATAACAAAGGAGTAAAATGTTTCCAACGAAGTGGAAAACGGCATATTGCAATACCTAAAGATAGAAATGGGAGAGGGATAAGAAATTTGGATAAAATGATAGAAGAAACTGAAAGATTCTATACTAATCTATATGACAACAAAATACAACAAGCAAATAATAATTCAAACAAGAGTAATAAAGTACTCAACGTTGGCTCTGAAGAAATGCCAAATATCACACTTGAAGAAATAAGCCGTGGCTTAAAACATATGAAGAATAATAAAGCACCGGGAGAGGATATAATACTCATCGAAATGGTAAAAGAATGAGGCGAAGGAATACTAACAAAACTGAGCGACCTTTTCAATAAATGCTTGGAAACAGGAGAAATCCTGGAGAACTGGAATAATGCAGTACTGATATTATATACGAAGGGTGACCAAGCTAACTTAGAGAATTATAGACGTAGACGAAGTTATTCACAAGAATCATCACAAATCGGTTGACAAAGAAGTTAGATGACTATCAACCAACCGAACAAGCCGGCTTTAGAAAAGATTATAGCACTAGCGAACACCTGTTGTCTATAAGCATACTAATGGAAAATTTTGTTGAATATAACTTTGAACTAAATTTAGCTTTTGTAGACTATCAAAAAGCGTTTGATACAGTGGAACATTCAACAATCATGAACTCATTAAGAAATGCCAGAATAGATCATCGATACGCAGTACTGATCGAAAACATTTATAAGAACGCTACATCCACTATACAACTTTATAAAAACACGAAACCGATTAAAATTAAACGTGCTATAAGACAGGGTGATACCCTATCGCCGAAATTATTTATGGCTTGTCTAGAGGATGTTTTCAAGCAACTACAGTGGCAAGAAGATAAGGGGATCTCAATAAATGGGAAAAGTTTAAATAAATTCAGGTGTGCAAACGGCATAGGCATTACAGCAGAAACCCCTGAACAAATTCAGACTATGGTAACGGAATTGGACAAAGCTTCCTCTGAAATCGGATTAAACATGAATTTAACAGACAAAAGTATTGTGTAGTAGAATTTTAGAACAAAAAATAAAAGTAAGAGAACAAGAATTGGAAAAAGTGGGCAGTTATGTTTATTTGAGACATTCGATAATCCTAGGCAAAGAAACCCAAACTAAAGAAATCTGTAGGAGAAGAAGGTTGGCATGGGTTGCTTTCGGAAAGTTGAGTAAGACGTTAAGAAACAAGAATTACGTTTCTCCGATCCCGTGTATTCGATCAATGTGTCTTGCCCGTGCTAACATACGGGGCACAGACGTAGACTCTTACAACAGTCAATGAATAAACTGAAAGTGACACAACAGACCATGGAACGCCAAATGTAGGGTATAACGTTAGAGGATCATAAAACAAATACGTGGATCCGGAAGAAAACAAAAATAAAGGATGTTGCCGAAGCAGTAGTAGAGCTGAAATGGAACTGCGCGGGTCATGTGGCAAGATACAAGGACGAAAGATGGACCAACATGATTTTAAAATTACGACCGTACATGGGAAAAAGAGCTAGAGGACGTCCTCCCATGCGGTGGACAGACGATTTAAAGAGATAGGCTGGATTTACCTGGATTAGAGACGCACAAAATAGAGAAAGATGGCATAGAATGAAGGAGGCCTATTTTCAGAAATGGACCGAAAATGGCTAATGAGATGAGATACATATGACTACGTTGAACATAAATAACATAATATTTTGTAATAATGGAATTCAGTGGTAATTTAATTTGCAAAGTAAAATAGGTATGTATAAGCACTGGGCGCCCTTTTTCTTCTTCCTTCTAAACTAATTCAGTTTTCAAAAACTTTGAAACTCATATGTGTTTCTCCCAATCATCACAATAAGACTGTCACCACATAAAATGATCATCCAGAAAGTAAATAACAGTACCTACCAATTTTTGCATATGTGGAAAAACCTGTTCCTAAAATACTAAAAAAAAAACGAATATCGAACATTTGAAAAATACGAATTTTTTCTTGGGCGACAGATTAGGTGGATACAGTTCAGAGAAAATGCAATAGCAAAAGAAAATTCCACTTGAAATTTTATCAGGAATACTTTTCTTATGGATCATTTGCATTCTTCATTAATGGGTCAATTCCCAGTAGGTATATTTTGTTCAGCAAAATCAGTATTTTGATGCCTGCGCTTCAATACTTACAGATTCTGAATGTTTAAGCGGAATTATTAAAATACAGAGTGCCCATTTTAAAACTCCGAGCCTATAGGTATTTTTTTAAATAGGCAACACACAATGCAACCCCAGATCACTATGCATTTCTACCATTTTTTTTTTAATTGAGATCAGAGTTGTTTTGCAGTACATGTAATGATTAAGTACAAATTTAAGGTTACGTTAATAACTCAAATTTAATATTTGACAACAATAACTACAATAATAATTTAATAGGAACATAGTACAAAAACTAACGAAGCAGGTGTTCAAATTGCCTTCCCCCTTCGTTTTCGCAGAGTATAATTCTTCTACGCATCGAACCTCTAACACGAGCTAACATTTCCGGTGTGATAGAGCGACAACATTGAATTATCCTTTCGCGTAGATGTTCTTCATTTCGAATGGGCACTTCATAGACATCATTTTTTACTTTGCCCCACAAAAAGAAGTCTAGGGGAGTCAAATCGGGACTACGGGCAGGCCAAGGATGCAATGCACCTCGTCCAATTACGCGTCCCTCAAAACGTTGGTTAAGATAATTTCTCACATCCCTATGAAAATGCGGAGGTGCACCATCATTTAAAAACCACATGCTATTCTGTACGTTTTGAGGAACTGTTTGGAGGAGAGCCGGTAGTTCATTAATTAAGAAGAAATTTAAATACATTTCAACATCTAAATTTCCATTAAAGAAATGTGGACCTATTACAAAATCGCCAATAATACCGCACCACACGTTAAGAGAAAAAAATATCTGAAAATGAGTTATCCTGATCCACCGGGGATTGTCTTGGGCGTAATAGTGGCAGTTATGTCGATTAACCATGCCGTTGTTTGAAAACCTGTCTTCATCACAGAATAATACCATACTTAAAAATTCCGCATTGACGTTTAATTTCCGTCTAAGAAATTGACAATACTGAACACGATGCTCATAATCCCTATCTTCAAGATTATGTATGGTATAACCATGGTAGGGGTGAACTTTGTTCGCCTTAAGAATATTGAAAACAGAACCTTTGCTAATGTTTAAGGCATTTGCAATCGTTCTTTGACTTGTATGGGGATTATTCGTAACTATTTCAATTACAGCTACTTCGTTATGTTCAACCGTAACTTGCCGTGCCCTTGCTTTTGGTTTTGAAAATTGCCCATACTCTTGTAAATTCAGAAGAAGCATTCTAAATGTTTTGTCTGTTGGAATTCGTCTACCTGGGAAGCGTTGCGCATACAAAGTACTGGCAGCACTCGCATTTTTTCGACATTCACCCAGAATTAGAAGCATGTCCACTTTTTCAGCGTTGGAATACATTTTGCACCAAAGATTAATGTTCGATAATCTTTTTTTGCACGTTCAAGTAATGTGGCTTAACGAATTTGATTAGTAAACTGTCAAGTTAATGTAAACATGATTGCCCTGATCTTAATTATAGAAATATTTTGTTTTAAAATTATAGTCGGCATTGACATGTATCGTGTGTTGCCTATTTAAAAAAATGTAGGCTCGGAGTTTTAAAATGGGCACTCTGTATTAAGGGGACATTCTTGATAAAAAAAAGTAACTAGCGATGCTGCTTCGAATATTTTCACCACAATTTCGTCTACAGTTAACTTTGTTCGTCTTATATCAATTAAATTAAGTCTCTTTGTCAAACTTCAAGTTCCTGGAATCCCTATTCTCGACGTACACGATAATAAAGTCCTAGGGAAACCCTACTGACAAAAAGAAGTTCCATTGGTAGATTTTTATATAAATCTAATAATAAATAAGAAAAAAGTAGTTACGTACCCAGTTGATAGAATTTGGTTGGACATAATACATTAGATGCTAATTTTTTAAAAAGCCTCTATTTATCATCAAGCCAACGAAGTTTGCAAATGAGTAAAAATACTGGTATGTCAAAAACTTCAGGACATTTTAGAAATGTAACAAATGTCAGAAAGAATTATAACTAGGAGACTCCTAGATTTTGCAAGTTTTTTTTTATTGATAAACGTTTTCCAATCTGTCATTCTGTCATCTGGCATGAAGGAAATAGTTCAATAACGAATTCCTTATTTAAATATGGTTAATTTGGTCTTTTTTTTTCTCACGCATTCATACTACCGCCCCCCCCCGGAACCGCTTTCGCATTAATTCAGGGGGATGCGGGCGTCCCTTACATACTAAACTTTCATGCAACATGCACCCTAAACTTAACTAAGCGAATGCGGTTGCCCCAGTCGGGATTCGATCGCCCCAACGGAGCGACCGCATTTGCTGTGACCTCGAGTGGCCAATGCGTTCTCGCACTAGACCACCGAGGTCCCTGGTTAATTTGGTCTAGGGTTGGTTAACACAACACTAACTCAACTCACGCACAATCACTCAAATCGGGTTGGAAGATCTGCTGGCCTGAATTTTTTAAGTTTGGACTCTTCTTCTTCGTTATCTAGCAGGCATTCAACTAGGTTGTTGGGGTGGGCACTAATCCGATCATGGTAGCGCACGCTGTAACGCTGTATTTCTTCGTTAATAGTTGGTATGCCTAGGTCTCGGCGTATGATTTCATTGGGCACGTATTAAGGTGCATTCACCATGGTTCTTAGCGTCTTAACTTGGAAGCGTCTAAAATTTCTATGTTTGAGTTACTTGTTGTCCCCCACAGCTGGATGCCGTATGTCCAGATTGGTTTGAGTATATCTGTGTAAAGTAATATTTTATTATCCAGAGACAATTGCGAGCTACGTCCTAAAAGCCAATACATTTTCCGATACTTTTCGCCTAGTTTGCGTTGCATGCAGATATGTTTTTTCCATGTCAATCTCCTATCAAGGTGAATTCCCAAGTATTTGGCACTGTCTGCTTGTGGGACTAGCTGGTTGTTGAGTAATATAGTTGGGCAGGTTTCTCGCCTTGTTGTAAAAGTTACGTGAACGCATTTCGATTCATTAACCTTGATACGCCACTTTTTAAACAATTGTTGTAACGTATCTAAATGGGTTTGTAAGTTGTTAGATACGATGAGGGGATCGGAGTGTGATGTTAACACAGCAATGTCGTCTGCAAATGTTGCTGTCATTGTTGTTCTAGAGGTTGAAAAATCAGCTGTGTAGAGAACATACAATATTGGCCCCAACACAATTCCCTGCGGAACTCCACAATTGATGGGAATTAGAGTTGTTTGTTGTCCAAACTTGCCTAGAAAGTACCTGTCTCCAAGGTACGATTTGATACGTTGGTAGTAATCTGGATCAAATTTGTTCTTGATTTTAAATAGTAGGCCGTCATGCCAAATCTTATCGAATGCCTGGGTCACGTCAATAAATACAGCAGAACAGTATCGTTCTTCGTCGAAGTCCTTGACAATTTTATGCACACCTCGATGAACTTGTTCACTGGTAGCATGCTGCTGCCGAAATCCGAATTGATGGTCGGGAATTAGACTGTTGTCCAATAGGACGGGAGTAATTCTATTTAACAACAATTTTTCTAAAACCTTGGATAGTATTGGTAGCAGACTGATCGGCCGATATGATGCTAGATCTTCTTTGGGTTTCCCAGATTTTAGGATTACTACAATCGTGGCAACTTTCCATTGCGGTGGTATGTATCGCAATCCGAATACTGCGTTGAATAAATACGTTATAAATCTGTAGCCTTTATATGGAAGCTCCTTCAGAATTGTCCCGGTGATCAGGTCACATCCTGGAGCTTTGCGTGAGTTCAAGTTCTTAAGAATTTGGGGTTCTGTCTCTTTTACAGTAATTTGCTTTAATGGTAAGCTCACCTGAAACGGCGCTTCAAGAAATCGTTTTATTTTGTTTTCCTCTTCGGCTGTGATTTCTGATGGATATGGTTGGAATACCTCGGTTAAGTGATTTGCGAAAGCTGGGACCTTTTCTTGATCAGTATTAGCCCAGTTTCTGTTCATTGTACGGAGAGGTGGTATATATTGTTGTGGCCTTTTTAGCTTCTTGGCCGCTTTCCAAAGCGAGATTTCAAGTAATTTTGTATGGTGTAACTAAGTTTCCGGGAAGCAACCGTTGAAAATTTTATAATTACATTGTAGAATTCTAGGTAGAATTTTACTACTAGAAAAGGCCGTCCTTTACTGGGGGTGGTTTCCCACCCCTACTTAAGTAGTATGCTTAAGCATCTGAGGGAGCACAGTCACGAGTAGCCACTCAGTGCTTGAGGAGTTCTAACGTAGTTAATGTTAATAAATGTTATACAAACAACCGAGTGTTTCTGTTGCGTTACATTTCAATTAAACAGTTTACATCTATTGGTCCTTCGAAACAAGGCTTCGAAACCCAACATTTTGGTCCGTTCAAGCCGGATACAGCGAATTATAAAAATTATAAATCGAAGAAACAGCGCACGGAAAAACCCGAGGTAAACTTCATTATCAGCACATCAGCTGGAAGTACCTGTAATCATCACATCAGCTGCGAATACAAGGATTCCTCAGCATCATCAGCACAACAGCTGGAAATACAAGGATCCCTCAGCATCATCAGCACCATCAGCTGCCAGTTCGAGGATCCTACACACGACACCACTAGCCAATTCATCTATAATCAGCACCATTAGCTGCCTCCAAGGAAGAGCGCATCGCTATCGTATCTGGGAAACTAAGGTCAGAAATCCTCTTATTTTCCTTTTTCCCTTTAAATTTCCTCGTAACTTAAATTGAGAGAAAGTACATTTCCTTGTAAAATGGCAGAATTAGCACTACTTATTGCTAAACGCGGTCATATTAAAGCACGTTTAACAAGAACGGCAAACGCGGTCCGCGAGTTCAAACAAGGCGATAATATTTTCCAATTAAAAACAAGAGTTCCCTATTTAGAATCAATTCAAAGGGAATTCAATGATATTCAAGTAGAAATTGAAATTTTGAATCCGGATTTGGGCGGTGAGGACGAGCAGGCAAGGTTTGAAAAGTTATATTTTGATACTATTTCTCAGATTGAATCAATTTTGCACCAACACTCAGCGCCTAATAGAGTTAATGCGGCTAGTCCTTCTGGAAGTAATAGCTCGACAAATACAAGGAGCGATTTGTCAGATAAAAATTTAAAACAATTACCGACTCTAAATTTACCGCAATTTTCTGGTTTGTTTACACAATGGAGTTCGTTTTATGACACTTTTAACTCATTAATACAACGAAATGATAGTCTTAATGATTGCGAAAGATTTCATTACCTCAAATCTTGCTTAATAGGCGAACCTTTGCGTGCAGTAGAACGTTTTCCGGTATCCGAAGCTAATTATGCATCGGCTTGGGATATTCTGAAGAAACGTTATGAAAACAAAAGATTAACTGTACAAGAGCATGTGTTAGCCATTATTAAAGCGCCTATTATGAGTAAAGCATCTCACGCGTCACTTCTTCAACTTTTAGATAATTTGACGACGAATTTAGCAGCGTTAGAAATCTTTAAATTGCCCGTTGAAGCTTGGGATGCTTTGCTAGTACCTATAATAACGGAAAAATTAGATTACGTCACAAAAAATCAGTGGCAAACAACTTTAACGTCCGAAATTCCAAAATTAACAGATTTAATTAACTGCTTGGAAAAACGAGTAGAAAATCTTAGATCAGTAGACGCTCCAGTTAAATCGGTAGACACTGCAGTTAAATCGGCTAAGGAAAATTATAAAATAAACAAGCCAAATTATCAATATGATCAGAAATTTCGACAAGTGGCATACGCGACAACTAAAAAACCGCAATGCATGCAGTGTAGGAAGACATCCCATAATATATACCAATGCGTTGAATTTTTAAGATTGTCAATACCCGATCGCATTAAGCAAGTACAAAATTTTAATTTGTGCAATATTTGTTTAAAGGGTAATCACACGACTTCGGAATGTCGTTCTATCAGAATATGCCACGAATGTAAACAAAGGCATAATTCTTTGATACACTCTCGTCCGGAAGAACAGGTAAATGTAGAAATACCTCAACAGGTAAATTTGATCCAATCGAATACCACATCCGTAAACAGTCATTGCGCTCTTAAGGTAAACACGACTGTATTGTTATCAACTGCGCTAGTTTATATTAAGGATGCAAAAGGTACCTTTCACGAATGCCGAGCGTTGCTTGATGCCGGTTCTCAATCGTGTTTTATTTCTAAGTTAATGATTAAAAATTTAAAATTAAAAACTAAAAACATAAATATTCCCATACTTGGAATAAATGCAAAAATTAGTACGATAACGGAATCCGCCGAAATTACAATAAATTCTCGTTACAATGGATTCCACGCAAATTTGAAATGTTTAGTAATGACCAAGATTACAGAAAATTTGCCAAATGAATCGTTTCCCATAAGTTCGTTAGAAATACCGAAAAACATAAGGTTGGCTGATCCTAAGTTTAATGTAGCCGGCAAGATTGATTTATTGTTGGGTGCGGAAATCTTCTGGCAATTATTGTGTGTCGGTCAAATGCAATCAACACCACCGGGGCCCATTTTTCAGAAAACTCATCTGGGGTGGATTATTGGCGGTACCATAAACATTCCTAATGGATCGTCGGCACGTTGCAATTTGGCCAGCATAAGCCAGCTAGACAACGGTTTAAGAAAATTTTGGGAACTTGAGCAGCATGCAGACGACCATAAAATATTAACCCGAGAAGAAAGAAATTGCCAAATGCATTTTAAAGAAACGATGTCCAGATGTGCTAACGGCAGATTTATGGCCAAACTTCCTTTTAAAGACGATTCGGTGAATTTGGGTTTTTCTTATGAAATGGCGTTGAAAAGATTTTATAATATAGAAAGAAAATTAAATAACAAAACCCAATTTAGGAACGAATACGTAAAATTTATGAGCGAATATCTCAACTTAGGTCATATGGAAGCTGTTCCCTTACAAGAGGTAGACGCGCCAAGTTGTTATTTGCCCCATCATGCGGTAATGAAAGAATCTAGCACCACTACCAAATTAAGAGTAGTATTCGATGCCAGTTCGAAAACGTCAAACGGTTTAAGTTTGAATGACAATTTGTTATGTGGCCCGGTGGTCCAGCAAGACCTATTTTCTATATTGACTCGATTCCGGACACACCAATATGCTTTAAATGGGGACATTGCAAAAATGTATCGCCAAATTAAAATACATCCAAACCATATCAATTACCAGAGAATTTTATGGCGTGAATATCCGGAAGACCCTATACAAATCTACCGATTATCCACTCTTACCTACGGCACGAAACCCGCTAGCTTTATCGCTACACAGTGTTTAAACGAACTAGCCACTCAAAACCAAGATAAATTTCCGCTAAGCAGTAAAATAATAGCGCGAGATTTCTACATGGATGATTTACTTACTGGCGCCGATTCAACAACTGAATTAATTAAGATAAAAAAAGAGATAACAACAATTTTAGCTCAAGGAGGATTCGAATTAACGAAATTTGCATCTAATCAATTAAAAATTTTGCAGGACGTCGCCGAATCGCCACTGGATGCGAATGTAAATTTAAATAAAAACGGGGATACTAAAACTTTAGGCCTTTTGTGGAATTGTACGGATGACGTATTAAAATATGAAGTTAATGTAAATAAGATTCCGAATAAAGTGACTAAAAGATCAATTTTATCAACCGTGGCACAAATTTTCGATCCGTTAGGTTTATTAGGACCAGTTACCATGCAGGCTAAAGTCATAATACAGCAGTTATGGCTGTTAAAATTAGGTTGGGATGAGTCCGTACCGATGTCAATTCATTCTACTTGGATAAAATTTTTAAGTCAGTTAACCTGCTTAAACAATGTTAGAATCGAACGTAAGGTTATTTCGTTATTTCCCGTAAACGCGATAGAATTGCATGGATTTTGCGACGCCTCGCAAAAAGGTTACGGAGCTGCAATTTATATAAAATGCAAGGATAATCATAAGAATTATTCCACACAGCTGCTTTGTGCGAAATCTCGTGTTGCACCCATAAAGATGGTGACAATACC
>JABXWE010012039.1:0-30841 GCA_014611495.1 Limonius californicus
TCTGGGAATGTATTGGCTGATTGCTCTTTGCTGCAGGTGTTCCTTTACTAAATTTAAAACTGTAAAATTACCAAAAATATAGAAAATTACGTCATACTTTTATATTCTACTACATACCTTGTCCAATCAGATGTATTTTCTTGAAAACACAGACAAACCTATACACGCTTTACTATCAACTATTATTCACCAAGGTAAACGAGCGACAAAAATACACATATATCTTGCAATGCAATTGCTGATATTGTGGAATCACCAAACTTTATACCTCTACCTTTCCGAATAAATACAGTGCTGTAAATTCCATTACTTCTCTAACTAGATAAAATCAGGGTATTGACGGAGAGTTACAAGGAGTTGGGGGAAAAATCTTTACATTTTAGTAGACATTCGGGGAATAACCGTACATCATAGTGTTAATTTGCAATAAGTAAACAAGCCATGCTAAAATATACACGAAACTCACTGTTATAAGAGAAAATTGTAATTTTCAGATTTTAACAGAAAGTTACCCGAGCGGACGTGTGGGGCCTATCAGGACATTTTATTTTTTTGTGAAATAACGCGGATTTATATATTTTGTAAAATTAGATTATAATATGCCTTTTTACATTTCTGAAAGGTATACAGAAGCTCGCGACCGTACAATATTTTTTTTTTAAGTTTCAGAATTTTTTGTATATTGCGTGTACTCACAGACCCCACCCGTCCGCTGGAGGGTTAATACAGACACCAACACCAATTACACTTTAATCGATATAAAATTTTGTTACACATCATATGGTCTCGAATGTAAATTTTAGAGATGATCAGAAATACATTCTGATTTAAAATTCTCCAATTTTTTAAAACAATGAAGGTAATGCTAATTCCCCAACATCGGTGTTAAGAAGCTTATCTGCAAGACTTGGGGTTTTAGCTAATTTATTTTTATCGCATGATGGCAAGGGTATTTAACTGTATAAACATTGTTCAAATAACCTTCAACATAATACAAACCCGCATAGTTTTTAGACTGAGAAAGCAACTTTAAGGTTTTTATCGTATATTTAATTTATGGTCACTTGTCTGGAAATTTGCCAAGACGTATTGATTATTTTTAACGTAGACGCCGGCAAGATATAAACTTGATATAGGTCTGTTTCAGAGCGGCAGTTAGGATTGCTAAAGAAATGCTTGCCTGCGATGAATTAAGAAAATGTGATTCAAAGAAAAGTGTGCAGTGAAGCACATTTCTACTTAGAGAATATTGATAATTAGTTTTATAACATTTCTACTTATCCACCAGTCTGATTGACCAGTCATTGCACCAAAATTCCTAAACGTTTCCTTTTTAATAGAATTTTTATCCTTGTTTAAAATCCTTATTCTGATTATTTGAAATTGATTTTCATTTTCTTTCTTCTTATTCAATATTCATGTGTTTAGTTATGTAATATGTATGCTAAAATTGTCCCTATTGTTTCTTCTTCACACACGTTCATAGGAAATTTGTAATGCTTCTGCAATATTCTTAATCCCATACGTCGATTTTATAAAATCATATCATGGACAGAATCAATGTTTTCCGGAGTGGTCATAGAAATTAGTCTTCCAGGGTGGTGCTCATCTTTCACATCTGTTCTTCCTCTTTTATATTCCGCAACCCAATTTTTAATAGTGGAGTATGAAGGACACTGATCATACCAGCAAACATTTCTTTGCCCGATAACCCTTTCAAAAATAAATACTTAATAACTGACCGAAACTCGATTTTTTAAAATACTATCCTCTTCTCAGAGAAGCTGTTTTCAAAAATTCACAGTTTGATCACCGTTCAACTTATGGATGTTAAACTTTGACTACATATAGCAACCATATTCACTTTTCTTTACTAGAAACTTTCCAGGCTAACTAGATATCAATACGCCCTCGTATAAGGAATGCCTTATCCATGAGCTGTCTGAAGACAACTTTGATCGGCGAAATCAGTTCTGCGAGCAAATGCAATAGCTATGCAATAAAGATAATAATTTCGTAAAAAACACCATTTTTTCTAACGATTCTACGTTTTTTTTGTACGGTCATGTCAATAGGCAAAACAACGGATAGTGGGCTGCCGAGAATCCCCGATGGATGATGAAGTATCGCACTCAATATCCTCAGAAAGTGCATGTGCGGTGCGGCATAGTTGGAAGTATTCTGGGTCCGTATTTCTTTGACGTGAACCTAACCGGTGCAAGATATTTGGATTTTCTTCGATACGACCTTTTTCCTGCACTAATAGCTTTGTATCCAGATCTAGAGGAAGCTGATCTTCCGAGAAATGACTTTTTCTTTCAACAAGACGGTCCACCTACCCATTATGCGGTACCTATCCGTGCTTATTTAGATGGGGTGTTCCCGAATCGTTAGATAGGAAGAAGGGGGCCGATTGAGTGGCCAGCCAGGTCGCCAGATTTGACACCCCTAGATTACATTTTGTGGATATACTTAAAAAGTAAAGTGCACATTAGTAGACCGGAGAATTTAGAAGATTTAAAAGCAAGAATTCGTCACGAGATACAACGCATACCTCCTGAAGTTATTGACAATGTTCAAGAAGAATTTATTCATCGTCTTGGCCACTGTCAGGAAATCAACGGTGCACAATTTGAATATTTAATTTAGTTCTCTTTTGAATTTATTCATTGCCTTAAATTTAAATTTCGAAATAGCAAAATTGTTTTTTAAATTTTTTGTTTTCCCTGCATGTATTAATCCTATTTTTAAAAAATGGGCAAATAATACCAAAATTAGACGGGTTCGAGCGTTAAATATGTTTATGTCAAAACCGTCTTTTTTTCCAGCGCCTCCTTGAAAACTTATTATTGGTCTACTCTAATCACTTTACCATACATTTTTGAAACTTTGGGACTGATTATTTCGAAAACTTTCCTCTTCAACGTCATACGTTTTTGACAATGTATACCCAGAAAAATGTGCTGTATCCAAATTCGCGAACAAAGGTAAGAGGTGCCATTTACAAAAAATTGTTGATGACGTTATAGTGCGAAAACAAAATACTATCGAAAAATGACAATTATCAGGAAAGATGCATTGATAAAAAATAAGGTTGACGTGTCAGCGGATTTTCTGTGAAAACCCTTCTAAAATGTTTTAACGAATTTATACACTACTTTACAAAAGCGTTGTATATCATGTTAAATGTAACTGCTAATGAATTTTAGTTGGCGTTTGGAAATCGCGCCTCATTGATCTTGGGAACGGCCGTTCCTTCTCACGTGTTTATTTTTTGTAAAGAGTCTGTCCTTCACAAGTAGACCTAATTCATGAGGGCTACCAACAGAAAATAAACATCAACTTTCATATACAATGAATGGAATTGTAAAACAACTATCCACTCGGTAGTTGAATTTTATATTTCCATATTTAAAACATTTCTTTTCAGCGTTTTCTAACGCTAGTTATTTCAGGTTTTTAGGTTAACAATATGACTTTGAATGAGTTGATCTCAAGTAGTACGTAAGATATACAATGAGCGCTGTCTTTAGCGCGGTCTATTAATGTACTAAATGTTTGGTTTAGTTTGTCCATAACCTTTCTAAATTATTACTTTTTTGTTGAATACCCTCATGGGTGACATTCCACACATAGATGTGTTAACTAAACACTAAATTATGGGGATTATTTGTTTAATTTGATTCTTCAGATGTTTAACAGATAATTGGCTTATTTTTACGAAAATTATTAGTTCCAAAATTAATAGGGCCATAAAATTTGTGTTACTTCTAAAAATGGGGTGCACGTGCAGTAGGTTCTCACGATCCAGCACCCACTTTTTGGCCTATAAAAGCAGAAGTAAGTTATTATGGGGAGGATTCTTGATCTAAACGTCAAGAAGCACAGTTTCTTTACAGGTTTCCTTAATCCTTCACCTGCCAGCGCTTTGAGGTATCTCGCGGCTTAGGGCTTCCCTTGACGATTGCGCTTTGAGGTATCTCAGCAGCTTACGGGTCTCCATGATGATAGCGCTTTGAGGTATCTCAACTACAGCTTAAAATTCCTAAATCATTCACCTTGCACCTGCAGAATACCACCCTGCACACAGCCTATAACGTTATCTTAATTATTGTGTTTTACTGAGGAAATAGTTTAAATTTCCAAAGGAAATCGTTTTACTTGAGATCGCATTGAGCTACCCCGGCTAAGGTTTCCTGCAGTTTCCTAGCCTGAACAGGTGAATACCGGGGATAGTTAAATTGCACCGTCTGTAGCTAATATTTATGTTAATAAAAGTATTAAACCTCGCTGGTTTTATTGCACACATTCAGCTCAATTACTCTAGATTCGAACCTAAAATAATCACGACGAGTCACGGCGAATAAAAGGTAAACACAATACAAGGGAATTTTGTTTTCAACACATTTTTTAGATCAGACCGCTTCTTAATATCAGCTCCGATTGACAATAATTCACTTGTTTCACCAGTTAATTTACTACATTTTAAAACAGAAGCATAATTGTTTACAGTTACATCAGGATTATCTCAATATCTTGCATAATACTGCTCAACCTTCCACAAAAAGGCATCTAATGTATTAGATTTTCCATCAAATTTTGGTGATACTTCGCCATAATTTCTTGCTGCTGCAGTTGCCTTTTCCGTAAAAGGTAATTCTTGCGCTGCTGTAGCCATCCTATTTAATTTTTAAAATTCGAAATATCCTAATTGTTTTCATACTTATTACAAGTTACAACTTTAATCTTTAAATAATTCCAATTGTATTAATTTCAATATAACAATCATACAATTTACAAAAATTATACATAAAAGTTTCACCTACTTTTATTCTGAAGACCTCTTCTGTTGAGATAGTCCCTTCTTTCTTGGTTTTCCTGCACTCGTTGCCAATGGTTTGCATCTTATGAAGGATCCTTTCCCAGCGATATTCCTCAACGACCTTGCATTAGCTCTGCTTTTTTTGCAATTTTCTTCACGTTGTTCGACTGTCGGATTTATCCAAATGCTGAGATTTCCAATTTCTCGGCACTGTTGTCCTCAATATTTATTTCATATTAATCAATCACTTTTCGAACCCTACCAACTGCGCCAGTTAAATAGACAGATGTGAAGCTAGCCTTCTTAAAAAGCTGTTAAACTTTACATACAGAGTTTAGCTACTTTTATTTCAATTTTAAATCGTACATTGATGAATTACATTACTGAATGTATTAAGTAAACTAACTAACTAAAAATTAACACACACATGAATTTATAATATCGGTATTTGTGGTTCCTAATTCTCTTTATTTGTTTGCCACCACTGATTACTCTCTTATCACTAAATGATACGTGTATTTGGGATATATGACTATGTGGATGAATTGAGAAAGTTGGATGCAAAGCAAAATTCGCACTGAAGCACATTTCTTGCTTATCGATACTAAATTGACTGTTTATTCAGTTAAAGTAAGAATTAAGTTAACAAGTAATCATTCCTAGGTATTCAGATAACTTTGTTGTTATTTGTGTTACATATGCACTGATAATATTAGTTGCCATATTTCCATGCGGAGTTCTATATATCATACTGCGGTACGGGACATTTGGGCGCCGCCGTTTGGGCGTCGCCCTTTGGCCGCCGCCGTTTGGGCGCCATACTTTTGACCGCCGGACGTTTGGGCGCCGGTAGTATACATTTTTAAATAGTTTGAAACTTCTAATAATGTTGCTTAATTATTTTTAATAATTTCACATAATGTCTTCTTGTAATCGTCATTAGTATAAACGATTTTACCACATGAACTTAATACATAACGATTATGAGACCATTATGCAGTAAATTGACGTCATTAAGCAGGTAAACTAAATTCTTCTAATTTCCCTAATCTTAATTTACCCTCAAGTCTTTCTGATGTACCTCTATTAGTACCTACAGATGATTAGTTCTGTGTCTCTGAATCTATTTAAACTCACCCCCGAACAATATTTCTTCAGTTGTTATTTGCGAATAGTTATTTTAGTTGTTCGTTAGTGTTGTCAAAAGTTATGGAAGTTACAAAAACCAACCGCAACCAAAAGAAGTTCGGCTCTAACGGTTATCTGTACGTTTACGATAAAACCAGCAAAGATGGAGCGAAGAAGTTTTGAAGATGTAAGAGAAAAGCGGACAAGTGTCCTGGTCGTCTACATACAACTGCGAACGATGAATATTTGTGTGATGTTGGAAACCACAACCATGATAGTGACGCAGCAGGGGTATGTGTTGCTAAAATAAAAGTTTCTATAAAAACACGGACCGAGGAAACGATGGATACGCCAGCCCAGATACTAAATCGTGCCCTAGAAGATACCGGAGCAGCCATTCAAGGGAAAATGCCTAATAAGGATGCTATTAGAAAACTGTGTCAGCGAACGCGAAATATTGTTGCAGGTGCGCCGCCAACTCCGTTGGATTTAGACACCTTAATTATTCCAGAAGCCTACAGAATTTACGAATTTGCTCCTGGACAAACTGAAGCATTTCTCATGAAGGATACTGGATCACAGCGCCCCGACCCACAAAGAATACTAATATTTTCTAGAAAAGATAATACACGGTGGAGTCAACATATGAAACACATTTTCATGTATGGAACATTTCGACAACCACCTCCACTATTTTACCAAGTTTACGTGATACTAGCCAGTAGCAATGGCTTCGTTTTTCCAGTTTTATACGCTCTTTTACCCAACAAATCCTGACAAATCTATGATAGACTATTTTCACTTATCAAGGAAATGTGGCCGCAGTTCCAACCCGAAACAATTTCACTGGATTTTGAAATGGCTGTAATCGGATCAGCTACTGATGCTTTTCCAACAGCCCACTTACATGGTTGTCTGTTCATTCTTTTAAAAATTTAAAAAAACTGCGTGAAAATGGATTGATAATACAATATAATAGCAACCCTGAATTTGCGTTAAGCGCACGTACCTACAATAACTGCGTTAGCTTTCGTTCCCGTTCAGCAACTCGATGGCGCAATTGAAGAACTGTCCATGCATCTACCAAATGAATTGCAACCAATTTTAAATTGGTTTGAAGACAATTACGTCCGCAGGCGAAATAGGAACGGTACACGACGAAGGGCCTAATATTTGGAACGTGTACGAAAGGGTTCTAAACAACCAAGATCGTACAAATAACTTCGCAGAGGTTGCACATCGTAGCTTACAGTCCCAATTAGACATGGATCATCCGTCTATATGGAAATTCATAGATGGTTTACGAACAATTCAAAAAGGATGAGATGCGTTTTACGAAAAATTCTTACGAGGTGACGCTCCCCCCCACAAACGGAGAAAATACCAACCGGCTGATGAAAGGATCCGAAATATTGTTCAAGAATTTGGAAACAGAACAATTATGGAATATTTAAAAGGGATTTCTCACAACTTTGCAATGGATTAAGCATAAAAGTGAAATAATGTGAATGGCAAACAAAAACTGGCGGTGAATTATATTGTAGTTCTACTTTTTATTATGTGACTCTATGTATACTATTTAAGTAACTGCAACCTGATTTTACTTCTTATATAATAAATAATTTCTATGATGATGATATTTGTTTTAATTTTCTGGAATGGTTTAATATTATAAATGCAGTAGTTTTCTTTTTTACCTAAGCCGTAAGTTGATTGTGTTACATTGTGTGCAGTAATTGTAAATTTACTTCAATAGATACATGATATATATCAAATGTATTACACCGTGAACAATGTCATTTGAAATTTCTTGCAAAAAATCATGTTTACGATAAATAACAGAAGAATCGTGGACTATTTTTAATATTTCTAAATTTCGCGCCCAAATGTCTAGCGCCCAAATGTCTAGCGCCCAATCGGCGGGGACCAAAAGTCCTGGCGCCCGAACGGCCGGCGCCCAGACGGCGACGCCCAAATGTCCTGCTTCGTCATACTGTGTGGTATTAGCTGGAGGTATTTGAGATAAATGATAACCGTTAGTAGGTACCCTAGTTAACGGTTAGTACCAATTCTAAGTTCCTATTTCAACGACTTTATGCACCCAACCCAACTAACATATAAGCATAAAATAAGAACACGTATTTACGAGGAATGTTTAAATTTAAACAAGTATTTATTTATAAAAAAGGGTATTACTTTATTACAACAATTAAAATTATGTTACTGTTTGATGCAGTCCCTTTCATATAGCAATGCGCTTCGGAGGAAGCAAGGTCAGCGCTGCATGCTGCATGGGGAAGAAGGTCCCACTGCAGTTTTTTTAGGGTTTCAATTGTTCTTGCAACCGTGTGAGGACGAGCATTGTCTTGGAGTAAACCAACAGAACTCTGTTTTTTCTACCGTTTGTTCCTGGCGACCTGCTTAATTTCATTCCGTAAACGTGTCTGAATTAATTGTACGGTGTTCTGTAGATAAATCAACAGAGAAGACTCCTTGAAAATTCCAAAAGAATGTTATCATTACTTTACTAGCTGACAACACAGTTTTTGCTTTCTTTCAATTGAATCCAAAAATACATGTCCTTCTCTCTCATATCGCTGCAGTAAAGAAGCGATTTGCAAATGATTGAATTTGTGTTATACGGTCAACAAGGGCAGAATCCACCGGACACACGCTTTACCATGAGGAATATATAATGAAACGACAAAAATAGTATACTGAACGACAAATATAGCATAACAAACATAAGAAAGAGCACAACAATATCAGTGGATAGTTGAGAAAATAGATACATCCAATCACAAGCGATTCGACTTGTGTTCTTCGATCAACAAGCACGGAATCCACTTGGTACCTTACGATACCTTTGCTTGATTTTAATAATATCTTCCACACTTGCGACACTAATTTGTCAATTTGGAGTAATTTCATGAACTGTTACCGTTTCTCTTTGTGAATAAAGGCATTCTCTTTTTATTCAATTTATGATGAACCGAAGTTGCAGTTCGTCGTATACGTGGGACTCATTTTCTACAAAAGTTCCCTTGTCCCAAAAAGATTTCGACCACTAAAACATTCTACTTTTAGAAAAACATTGATCGCCGAATTGTGTTCGCAGCGTGTAAGAATTTAAGTCGAATTTATGCTTTTATATCAAAAAATTGTATTATTATTCGCCGTTCCACGTTCCAATGAACATAATTTTCCAAGTCCTTGAAATACCATTATAGCAAACAGTTACCATGGATATGTTAAATATGCCAACCGATAATTAATTTTATTTTGGGGAATTATCTTCAGATAGTGTTTTTTTCAGATTCAAATACGTTTACTCATTAACTTAAGATATTGCATTTATTTTTATTAGGCTAAGATGCGAACAGTCGTAGGCTTTTGGCTTCTTTGGTCTTCTTCTGGATTGATGACGTCTTGGTAGATTTCTGTTGGATAGTTGGCTGGCAGGTGCTGATTCTTGCTTCCTGGTGTGATGGATTCCATTTCCGTTGCTTCTGATTTTAATGTTGCGGGATATCTGAAATTGGAAGTTGGAATCAGTGGAGTGTGTGCTCACCTCTTTGTTAGTGAAATTTTCTCCACCAGGGCAATGAAGTTGTCTGGGAGATCGGGGTATAGAAATGAAAGGAGGGCAGTTGCGGGGTGTTTGAGTTTCCTCCGGGGTTTTCTGGGGATGCAGTTGACAAGGACCAAATTGCATTAAGGGTTTTATTATAATAATAACAATTTAGAGTAAGAATTTCAGGCGAAATTAAAAGTTAAACTGTGTATCTATTCTAGGTATTTATTTAATTTTAATTAATACATTTATAAAAATGAGGATGATCTTGATATCATTGACACCCAGCATATATCGTGTAGATAAACATTGTACATTTTACTGAGACAAGAATGTATCCATGGATATGCTCTAGATATCATTAACATCCAGTATATAGTGTTCATAATCATTGTAAATGTTATTAGGATAAGAATGTATTCATATAAACAAGTTATTTAAACACTTATTTTTAGTATACGCATTCTAGATTTGCGCGCTCAATAGTGTGAACAACCTCTAGTATATTCTGTTCACATAATCACGATGGTACTGTATTTCTTTTTTGTGTAGCAGATTACTGTAGCGGATTTTGCGTTTAAAATAATAACTTAATAAGAACAATATTTAATAAGAATTTCAGGCAAATATAAAAGTAAAACTAAGTATCTATTCTCGGTATTTAATTAATTTCGATTAATAAATTTATAAAACTGATGATAATCTTGATATCATTGACATCCACTATACATCGTGTACACATTTTATTGCCACAAGAATGTATTCATGGATATGCTTTTGATATCGTTGAAACCCAATATATAGAGTGTTCATAAACATTGTACACTTTATTAGGATAAGAATGTAGTCGTATAAACAAGTTATTTAAACTCTTATTGTTAGTATACAGGTTCTTGATTTGCCTCCTCAGTAGTATGAAAAGCCTCTATTTTATTCTGTTCACATAATCACGAATGTACTGTATTTCTTTTTTGTGTAGCATTAAAGATCTCCATAATACAGTTCAACAAACAGTTAATGTATCACAATAGCTGATCATCTGCCAATTGATTTAACCAATAAAAATACTTATAGAAACTTGCGCGTCGACGAACGTAAACAAAGCTGAGAAATTTAAATTGCTACGCAGTAAGGCAGGACTGAGCCACATTTTCTCCAAATGACGTCAGAATCCTGGTTTACAGAGAGCAGAAACTCGAATCGTTCGCAAGTGTGGCGCTTCCACCAGCATGCAGCAGGAGGAAAGAATTGACCGCTCCTACTGTAATCGTGTTAGTTCGTCGAGTATATTCGAAATGAGGGCGAGATAGTTGGCGGCGTTGCCCATTGTTGGTGGATTAGTGCCTAGTTACGAACTATTTGTTTATCTGTAGTGAATTATATCAGAAACAGTTTTTGTTTTATAGTTATTAATTAATACCAACCTTCCAAGAAGACACGTACAAAACAGGTTACTTAACATTTTGCAATTCGTTGTTGTGCAAGAACTTGGTTGATACGTAAGTATTTTTTGGTATTAGCTTCATGATTATGAAAATCAGCAATTCATGTTATCGAATCTTATATTTCAAATTATTTTGCAATTAAAATTCAGACTATGATTATGATTTTTCGAACACCGCCAATTGTAATTTATTTATTACCAATCTTGTAATTTCACCAACTTTTTACAAACTTTGCATATCTGACCTTAGAAAACTACCGAAAATATATGTTTAAATGAACATTGACCTCAATTTGGCGAATAATCTGTTAATTAATTTACAAGTGCATATGCACTTAAGAGAATTTTTGCCTACACAAAGTGAAACTAGCCCGTGAAACAAAATGTAAATAATTCGATTAGCAAGAGAACCTGGAGCAAATTAGCAAAATTAGTATTGCATTAAGAACAGGATGAATTCGGTTTAGTTTAGTTTTTGCTGCTTTCTTAATAGTTCTGGCCGAGCAACAACTTACGTATAATAACTTTTAATTTGTAGAACTTTGAGCTCATCTTTTGCGCAATTAAAATATTCTGTTTAGAGTTCACGATCGAAAGAATAAGGCTATCAGTAAGCAAAGATGAAGTTGTGATGAATATATTATCTCGACAACAAAATTAGTTTTGGGAAGCTTATAATTAGATTGAATTCAGCTTTTAGTTTATAGATCCAAATTATGAAGCTTAAAATGCTAAACACTAAAATAATATGTTTAAGATGCCCATTGCTAGGATAATTTAATATTTCCGAATTCATCCCATTCATTTTCAATAAAACTAAGTTATTTTGTCATACAGTGATAGTGAAACATCCAATTTAAACAATGCCAATACTCTCTATTGCCGCAATATAGTTAGTAGTAGTAGAATTCATTTCATGGAAGAATTCCCATTTTGTGATTTTTAGCGGGAATAACCGGTTTTGGACCTCTTGAAAAGGAGGTTTTACAAAATGCTTACCATGGGTATGTATGATCACCGGAAGTTATACATCTTTTGGTTGCATATTCTTTACAGCCCCATGTCAAATTTAGTGGCAAGCACTAATAAAGTCGAATGAGTTTTTGGGGAACTCTGTAGCGTAAAGGCTGGTACGAATATATAAAAATTCTAATTTTAACAACCATTAACTGGACAACGGCTAATACCATTTTCATTAATTTTCAGTTAATTAATATACCACATGTATTAGAATCATAATCTGCAGAAAATTGTTTGAAAATATAGTAGATTCTGCTGTATTCTAACAAACTTCTACAGAGTAGAATTATCCTGATTGGGAGAAATTTAATATTATAAAATTAAATTTACAGTTATTATTTGAAGATGTCTATTATTATTTCCAAAATAACTATATATTTTTATCAGATAATATTATATAATAAACGTTTCTTTTCCTCGTGTCGATAATCCGGATTTTTCGTTATCTGGACCACATTCATCTAAAATGAGTCCGGTTAATTAAGGTTCTACTGTAAAGTATTTGAAATTACGAAATATTTTTTGCAGATACTGTAATCAGTTTGCTTACAATTGTTGATCTGGTAGAGGCACGAAAGACCTTCAAACGTATTCTCTACATAAACGATTCTTTTCCTCGTCTCGATAATCCGGATTTAACGTTATCTGGACCACATTCACCTAAAATGAGTCCGGATAAATAAGGTTCTACTGTAAAGTAGTTAAAATTACGAAATATTTTTTTGAAGATACTGTAATCAGTTTGCTTACAAGTGGTGATGTGGTAGAGGCACGAAAGACGTTGAAACGTATTCTGTACATAAACGTTTCTTTCCTCGTCTCGTAATCTGAAATATTGTTTTTGAAGATACTGTAATCAGTTTTCTTACAATTGGTGATGTGGTAGAGGCACGAAAGACGTTCAAACGTATTCTCTACATAAACGTTTCTTTTCCTCGTGTCGATAATCCGGATTTTTCGTTATCTGGACCACATTCATCTAAAATGAGTCCGGATAATCAAGTTTCTACAGTAAAGTAGTAGAAATTACGAAATATTTTTTTGAAGATACTGTAATCAGTTGCTTACAATTGGTGATGTGGTAGAGGCACGAAAGACATTCAAACGTATTCTCTACATATGTACCTATTAATAAAGTTCGTGTCGGGTTTTTTTAGGAATTTTTTAATTTTTTCATGCCCCATTACTCAAAATATCGAAATACGTTTCTTTGAAAATGCCTATAAGGTTTTTGTTAAAGTTTTGGAACGTGATACATACTTACAAAATTATGTTTTTCTGACCATTATAATAATATAGTTCAATTATCCACCACTTTGCCAAGTTAGTATTTCCTATTTCATCCCATTAATTTTCAATAATGGAATTCATTTAAGCCAAAATTAGACCATTTTATGAACTATCCAATTTAAACAGTAGCAATACCCTCCGATGCCTCGATATAGCCAAAGAATTCTTTTCATGGAATAATTCACATTTTGTTATTTTTAACCGGTTTTGGACCTATCGAAAAGGTGGTTTTACAAATGCTTACCATAGGTATGTATGAACACCGGAAGTTATACATTTTTTGGTTGCATTTTCTTTACAACACAATGTTTTCAAATTTAATGGCAACCTCTAATACAAATCGAATTTTTGGGGAACTTTCTAACTTAGGCTGTTACGCATATATTACAATGTTAATTTTAAAACCCATTAACTCACAAATGGTTAAATACCATTTACATCAACTTTAAGTTATTTAATAGCTCACATTTATTCGAATTATAATATGCAGAAAATAGTTTGAAAATACAATAGATTCTGCTGTATTCTAACAAAGTTGTACAAAGTAGAATTATTCTGATTATCAATTATCTGGACTGGGAAAGATATAACATAAAATTCACATTTATTATTTGGAGATGTATACTATTAATTCCAAAATCATTACATATTTTTACTAGATAATATTATATAATAAACGTTCCCTTTCATCCTTTCGATAATGCAGATTTTTTGTTATCTGGACCACATTCATCTCAATTTAGTCCGGATAATCGAGGTTCTACAGTAAAGTAGTTGAAATTAGGAAATATTTTTTTGAAGATACTTGAAACAGTTTGATTACAATTGGTGATGTCGTAGAGACACGAAAAACATTCAAGCCTATTCTCTACATATTAACAAAGTTAATATCGGAAGTCTTTTGGGAATTTTTGCAATATTTAATGCTGGGAATTTTAGAAATCTTTAATGCCCCATTATTCAAAATATTGCATGACCACCAAAGCGGAAGTTAGACATTTTTTTTGGTTGCGTTTTCGTTACAACCTCTTATCTGAATTTTGATGGACGAGGAAGCACTAATACAGATCGTGTGACTTTTCATCGAACTCTCTACCTTTTTCTTTTATTAATACTAGACCCTAATAATTTTTTGAAAACTCTGATTTTAACGCCTATTAACTCTAATATAATCCAAATTCACTTTAAACATTTAATAGCCCGTAATGTATTAGAATTATAATACGTACAAATTGTTCGAGAATACGATTAACCGGATTTTCGATTGTGCGGATTGAACAAAAGATATATTTATTTTTATTGTAGATGTATAACATTTTTTCTATGGACACTACACATAGTTACTACATACTATATGATAAATATTTTTTTCCTACTCTCGATTATCCGAATTGTTCGTTACCTGGATGGACCACCTTCATCCCCATTTAGTCCGTATAATCAAGGTTATTTTTCTTCCGAGTGCTTCGTGTAGTACAAGGCATATGGATCATCGCTCCTATGTCTGTATTGTGCGTTTTAAGGTGGCCTAGACGTAGAGGACCTACAGCTTAACCTGGGTTCCTAACCACGAAAAGTGTAACAGAGAAATGTCTACTAGGCAGAATACCTCGCTCGTTTGTCCTATTGCCTTGCGAATCGAAGAATTGTATTTGCTTTACAAATTTATGAAATTTGTTTTTAGAGATACAATCGCACTTCCTATATAGTGAACCCCCCCCGTTTAATGATTATTTCTGCATATTGATATTCTTCCAATTAAAACTGAAGTGAAATATCTCGGACATCGCTTAGATCAAAAGCTGACCTGGAAAGCTCACATAAAAGCTAAACGCCAACAACTCAATCTAAAAGCAATAAAGATGTATTGGCTAATTGGGAGAAAATCACAACTGACCTTGAATAACAAACTATTACTATATATAGTCATCCTAAAACCCGTATGGACATACGGAATTGAGCAGCAAACCCTCAAACACCAAAATCCTACAAGCATTCCAATCTAAGATTCTGCGATCAATAGCTAATCCTGAGTGGTTCATCAGCAACCAGACCCTGCAAAATGACTTTGCAATCCCATACGTCAACGAAGTAATCAAATCCACAGCCAGAAATAGCCGTGACCGCACCTTAAACCATAACAATCAATTAATAGCTGATCTCTACCACCATCAGCTATGAATAGAAGATTAAAAAGACAATGGCCCGAAGATCTGACCGAATAATCCTGGTGACCCATCAATGGATGGTGCCCAACTAAAGCCACCTGCAATAATGTCATCCTATTTACTTATTACTCTGTAGTTTACTTGAGTAGATTGTAAATTTGCAATAAATAATTTTAAAAAAAATGTTGATATTCTTGCGACGATCTTGATCTTAATATTCAGTTACATATAAAAATATTATGATGTAAAGCCTCCATATTGTGATGTGTTTCTTTCAAACATTTACTGTATTAATAATACAGACAGATATAATTTAGAACGGAATATTATGAAATACTATCTCTAATTTATCTGCTTGAAGTGCCGGCTTCGTTACTGAAGGTTAAGTACAATTCTGACAAACTCTTCTCTGTTTTGTGTTACTCTGAGAAGAGAGTCTATTTCTAAGCCGGTTCATTCCCTTAGATTCCTGAGCCAGAAACATTTCTCCTTCCTGAACCTATTTTGCCTTCGATAATCAATCGGAAAAGATAGTCGTCGGTAAATATGCCCAAGATAGCTAGCTGGCTTTGCGTCTCTTGAAGGTTCCTGATATCTAAGATTTCTCTATCCGTTCCTGTCATTCTCAGAACGTTTCCATTGGTAGATAATACGTCCAGTCCATGTTATTTTTTTATCAGTCTTCGGAAGATCCACATTTCAAATGCTTCCAACGCCTCATTGAACGTACATACTTATACTCTACATAGGAGGGTTGAATATATGTACGTTTACACAAAATGGTATCGAATAGCATTAACAAGTTTTTCATCTTATGAAAGTTTGATCTGTCCATCTCTATACTTTGACTAGTAGAGAAGTTGGTATTGCCTTTGTACATCTAATGAACAAGATGCTATTGCTTCAATTAGGATAATCTTCGGTTTTCTAATCCCTTAATTTGCAGTTCATTTACTATTGCATATGCATTTGTTATTTGCTATCTTGGTGTTAATCATACAGTTCTTTAAGAATGGCGAAAAAAAATGTTTAAGTATTAGAGGCAAGTTAAAGGTGTCAAACAAAAAGACGTGATGAAGACCAGGAAGTTAATAATCTGTAGCAACTGAATTTGGGGTAAAAATATAAAAAATTATGATTTAATTGTAAAGCTATTTTTACCTATATTTAGAATCATAAACAAAGGTATAGCTCTATAGGTCTATTAAAAAATCAGAAATTGATACCACTTTCGGTTATACCAGAACGGATCTCGCTGTAATCATATTCTTATTCGGCTTAAGTACAAACGCACATAATATTGCTTCCATGTTCTAATAATATTATCTCCAAAATAAAGAAGATATCTGGTTGTTGTTACGTTTCAAACCAACCTGTACAGTGATTACTATTTGATATATAGGAAAATTGAGTCAAAAGTATTTCGCTGATTTTTCGAATTATGTTTCAGAATGGAGAAAGACGCACCACCACCATATTCTGCTGCGGGCGCATATCCAGAAGTTGGATTTAATGTACCTCCTAACCAGGCTCCACCGCCTCAGGGTAGCTACCCCAGTCAAGGGCATCCACAACAACAGCCGGGATATCCACCACAACAGCCAGGATATCCACCGGGCGTTCAACCGCAACAAGGATTTATGCCACCACCCATGCACCAGCAAGGTATATATGTATTTCTATCAACAATACTGAACCATGAAAGTTCAGCGTTGTGTATTGAAATATGAAATAACTCGTTCAATCACCTTTGCCTCCAAGAAAGCGTAAAACTAAAGTTATACCTAATAAGACACTGACAAGAAAAAAAAATTTGCGGCCCTTAAGGAGGTACATAAAAAATTCCAAATACTTGTCCCTTACTTAAACTAAAATCTTTAGCATATATTTTTAGGTAGTTTCTCTACAGGAGAATATTTTTTAATTTTAATTTTATCTTTACGAACACTTTAATATAATCCCTTAGGTACAGGAAATTTTGGTGTTCAACCAACGAATTCTAAAACACCAATTACATTTTAAAATAGATGGTTTGCCGACCTAACGAAGCGGTACTTAAATTTTAGGAAACGAATTCAATTAGAATAGGATGGCCTGTCGACAAAGATTTCACTACATTCAATAGCCATGAATAAGCATGTTTCTTAAAATGCTTGAATCTACATTTTTCTATTGAAGAATTTCTTAGTATTTATACACTACAGGTATTTCCTGCCGTTAGAAACATTAAGTGTCTTCAAATAAGCGGGACAATAAGCAGCATGTATACAAACTCAGAAGAAAGTTTTGTTAAAAGTAACTTTGGAGAATGGTCACATGTATGTTTGTATACAAATATACAAAAAACATTACATTGAAATGAACTTCAACCAGGTGGACATTTTAACTTGGGTGGTCGCTTTAAACAAGTGGTCACTTTATAAATGTTATCATACGCTTGTGGCTATTACATGCATACTAAAGAAAATTACATGAAACTGAAAGTAGCCATTTGAACCAGGTCGTCGCTATGAACAAGTGGTCACTTTATATAAGTAAACCTTCGAGCAGGTGGTCGTTTTTACAATAGACATGTGATTACTATATGTAGAATACATTGAACTGAAAGTGACCACCGTAACCAGGTCGTCACTTTGAAAATGCGGTTACTTCAAAAAGTCATTGTTCGTTGCCATACACGCGTGATCATTGTATACAGAAAAACAAATATTTACTGACTGGTAGGTTTGTCCAGGTGGCCACTTTGACGATATGGTTATTTTATAGAGGTGGGCCCTTCCGCGATAGACATGTGATCACTGTATGCAGAAAATATACATTAAACTGAATGTGACCACTGTAGCCCGGTCGTCACTTTGAACAAGTGGTCACGGCATAAAGGCAGTTGTTAGTTGCCGTAGGTACCTAAAAAGGTGGTCACCTGGTAAGCGGAAAAAAAATCCATTGAAAAAAATCCAGGAATAAAAATCCATGGAAAAACATCTATAGAAAAAAAAATCAACGGAAAAAAATTCAAATTTTGGAAGTTACTGCTCTGAAAAACAATTCATTTCTTTTCGCTTTATTCTATAAATCAGACTCCTTAAATTCTTAGCTAAGTTATTTTTGTTCTATCTAATGTTAATCTAATATTTACTAGTTTTCTAACCAAAGACTGTTGCCTTCTAAGTTCTTTCTGATAATCCATCTAATTATGGTCTACTAATTAATTTCAATTCTTAGCTATGTTATTTCTGTTCTATCTAATGAAAATCAAATATTTACTAGTTGTTTAAGCAAAAACTGTTCCTTCCGATAATAATCCATTTAATAATGGGCTGAATTTTACACAAACATTTAAAGAAAAGTGAAATGTTATGTTTAAATCTTAAAGTTTGGATTTTTTTCTAGGACTTTTTTTCCTATGGATTTTTATTCCTGAATTTTTCTTCCGTGGATTTATTTTTAATGGATTTTTTCTCCTACAAACTGGTCACCTTGACCAAAATATTGCATTGAACTGAAAGTGACTACTGTAGCCAGGTCGTCATTTTGAAAATGTGGTCACTTCATCAATGTAGTTTTTGCTAGCCATAAACACCTAACCATTATATACAGAAAAAAGAACATTGAACTGAAAGTGACCACTGTAGCCAGGTCGTCACTTTGAAAATGTGGCCACTTCTTAGGGGTTGTTAGTTGCAATACAGGCGTGATCATTATATGCAGAAAAAAAATCATTAACTGACTGATAACTTTGCCCAGGTGGTCACTTTGACCAAGTGGTCACTTGTGCATTTGTGCAATAGACATGTGATCACCATATACAGAAAATATTACATTGAACTAAAAGTGACCACTATAGCCAGGTCGTCACTTTGAAAATGTGGCCACTTCTTAGGGGTTGTTAGTTGCAATACACGCGTGATCATTATATGCAGAAAAAAAATCATTAACTGACTGATAACTTTGCCCAGGTGGTCACTTTGACCAAGTGGTTATTTTATATAGGTGGTCACTTGTGCAATAGACATGTGATCACCATATACAGAAAATATTACATTGAACTAAAAGTGACCACTGTAGCCAGGTCGTCACTTTGAAAATGTGGCCACTTCTTAGGGGTTGTTAGTTGCAATACACGCGTGGATCATTATATGCAGAAAAAAAATCATTAACTGACTGATAACTTTGCCCAGGTTATTTTATATAGGTGGTCACTTGTGGAATAGACATGTGATCACCATATACAGAAAATATTACATTGAACTGAAAGTGACCACTATAGCGAGGTCGTCACTTTGAAAATGTGGTAACTTATAAAGGTAATTGTTAGTTGTCATACACGCGTGAACATTATATACAGATAACGAAACTATTACATTGAACTTGAAAGTGACTACTTTAGCCAGGCGTCACTTTGAAGGGAATTAACATGGCATCTTTGATTAGGCAGCAACTTTGACTAGGTGGCCACTTTTACAAGTTCAATTGTATGACTATAATTTCCCAAAAATATACACACACAAAATTCAATGTCAATTTTAGTCAAGCTCCCATAAAACTATAAAACTGTTCCCATTATCATTTACCTTGCGTTATCATCAGCGAGGCCATTTGTATTATATCCGTCGAATTATTCATGCTTAGCATATTTTGTACTAACACACGTCAGAAATTCTTATTTGAATTACTGCCCAGAACAACAAGTAAATGTGGGGATTTTCCTAATTATTACAATACCTACATTTTATTTACTTGTGATTGCTTTTGGCCTGTAGCTGTCCTAATCGAATTTAGCTACAATTTAAATATTTACCTGTCAGAAGTTAATGAACAAATTAGCAAATGCAACCGTTTATTTGCAGTTCTATTTGGAAAACTAAGCAAAATCTATTAAACCAGAATTAATACGTTTTGCGCAAGATCAATTAACAGAATAAACCCACTGATGTTGTTATGGAAATACCACAACAATTTAAATCAATTTAACTTGAATTTGTTTGTATAATATTGGATTTACCACAATCTTGAAGCGTAAAGTATCCATTTGGTTGATAATACAAAATTAATAACTTGATGTTATGTCTTCAAATTTAACGATAAAAATAATAAGTACGTAATCGTGTTGGCTCCTGCGATATCATTCAACAGGATAGGGTCTTCCTCATTTTGTTGTTAGCTTTATCAATTATGGTTTTTTATTATTTATACTGGAAATATTCCTGGACATTTATTTACTAACCGTTTTGAAATCATTACAATAGACAGTAGCAGTGAAAAGAAACAACACTAGAAAAGAATGCTCACCACAATAAGATAAAACTATACTCAGAAATAGCATTGTATTTCGGGTGTTGCTGTAGTTTGCCCGCAGCCCTTGACATCAATGGTAGTAGGCCTATATTTTATTAGGTCTTTAAACAATGCCGATTCTAATTTAAATTTTAAAATCCCCCATATTCAATATTCCCCTGTAGGCAACCATGGAAAACATAACTTAAATATAATTGTTAGTTAATTTTCATTTATGGACCATTTGTTTGTATGTTAAAAGTTTTGGTTTTGCCCATATTAACTTTCCTCCTCAAGCAGAATCCTTTATTTCAGTACCAAGAAGTACCAACCCTAGTTACTTTGGCCTCCCATCATCAAAGGTCTATAATCTGCAACCCACGGGAAGTTGCACGTAAAACACCCGTTTTAATATTAAAATATGTTTCATTTTTAGTTTCTTAAATAGCCTAAACGGCACTATAACAAATACATTTAATCCCAAGCTACTTAAGTTAAGTGACTTATGCTGTAAACGATTCGGCGAAGTGTCCTTACTTAACGTAGTTTATACGTCAGGTAAACAGTTTCTGAAAGCTTAAAATATGACTTAATAGACAGTATTATGTTGTAAATAAGTCAGCTGCAAGATTAGAACAAGATAAATGTTTGGAAATCCCAAGAACTGGTCCTGAGTTTTCGTCGGTCCAAACAGCTGGGCCCTTTTACGCCAAATACGTGGGAAGAAGATATTTCGGCCTTTAAAAATACGCTGGCAAAGAATGTGAATATCAGCTAACCGAAATTCAAAGAATCTAATAAATTCCCATACAGCCGATATACTCGGAATGATTCTGCAATAATTGCACTCCTTTAGTGTACGTTATTGTTCTATACCTAAGAGGATCGATACAATAAATATAGGTTACCTGGGGTCTCGGTGGAGTAGTGCGGATACGCACTGCCACTCGAGGTCACGCGAAATTCGTTCCGATGAATGGATAGTATGTAATTGGCCCCTCTGAAGTAATGCGAAAGCGGTTTCCAGGGGGGGGGGGCAATAGTATGAATGAATGAGAGAAAAAAAGGTTAGGTCTATCTACTACTTCGTTGCTTATAAAACATATAAACCTATACTTTAATTATAACGTACATATTATGTAATTAGGTATCCAAAGTAAGTAAAAGAATTGTAGTACAATATGTTTAATTTCACAAAAGGATGTATGAAAAGTGCTGTTTGACAACTTCAAAACGTATTTTAATTTGTCAACATAAACTATTTTTTACAAGCAGTTTTTTTTATTAAATTCCTTTCAAAGCAATGTTTTATATACTGACTTTTTTATATAAAGTTTTCAAAATATTTCAAAGTTAAAAAATATACTGATTAATTATTTTCTAGCCCAGATACAATTTTTTGTGTTAAATTAGAAAAAATATTTCGTTCTGAATATTAAAGCTTCTATTTGTGCAAAAAAGATGGCGCTACGCGAGATAGCTTCAAAGTGCAATGGAAATGTTAGATATCACATGATTCGATGTATGTATACCCCAGTTTAATAACAACACTTAAATTAGCAAAAGTGTGTTATACAACTGGTATGAAAACAACTATAAGTTATTAATCATTTATTAGAATCATAGTTAACATTTGTAGTCTCTAACCTACTCATTTTCAAGTACCTTACTTTGAGATATCTGAAGGTACCCAAAACCTAATCTTAAATATAGTGCGTTCGCGATTTGAATATGATTTACAAGTAACATCTATAATTCAGTTGGCGTAAATAAAAAAACCCCTCTCTGTTATTAACTTATATGTATTATTTGTTTGTGTTTTCTTCCTTCGCAAAATTAATTGTTTCTACTGTGCACATTTGTTTATATTTAACAAAACAATTTTTAATTACCATAATTATTTTCTTTACACGCACAATAATTTTTGTTAAATTTAAAAAAATTTTGCGCCTTGGAATGTAAGTAATTTTCTAAACTAACATAAAATATGAATTTGTCAGTAAAAATAAATTATTTGTTAACAGAAAAACTATTTTTGTCCATGCAAAGCTTCTACTCATGCACTAAAGATGACGCTGACCTGCAGATCGCTTCACAGTTTAATGAAAATGTTAGATAACACACGACTCGCCCTAAACGTACCTCAGTTCAAGTACAATAACACTTTTAAATTGGTAAAATTACAATCAAAGTATGTTGTGTAATTGGTGTCAAACCAACCATAGTTTATATTATATAATAATATAAACCAACCATAGTTTATATTATATAGTAATATATTCGATTCAACGGTAACATCTATAGAGATCTAATTGAGATATGTGAAAGCATACGAGACCTAAACCTTACGTAGAATGCTTTCAAGGTTTGACCATGACTTAGAAGTATTTTAAAAAAAATCACTTCATGCGTATATTTATTATCTTTTCGCGCATTAAAATAATTTTTTCATTCATAAAATTAATTGTTTGACTGCATATTTTTTTATATTTAAAAATGTTTAGTTTATTAAAATTTTTTCGATGGACACATATTGTAGAATAAAAATTATGGGCGACAAAAAATAATTTTAAAAAATTCTATATTTTTTTGTTTATTTTTTCCGAAATTTTGTTTTATTTCCAGACTATTTTAACCAATTAACTAATTTTAATTTAAACTTTCAGGAATGTACTTTTCAATAAAAATATTGGTAAATTGTTTTCTAGCCCAGAAACAATTTTGGAATATTTTTCATTCTGAAACTTAAGTAATTTTGTGTACTAAAGTAAAATGCTTTTATATATAAAAAAGTGATGTGTTCGTAAACAATTGTTTTAAACACGGAAATTAGTATTTATATGAATGAGAAGCTTCTACTTGTGCGTAAAAGATGGTGCTGACGCACAGATGACCTCAAAGTTTAATGGAAATGTTAGATAACACACGACTTGATTTACACATACCTCGATTTAACAACACTTAGATTACCAAAATTTATATTAAATGGTGTTATATAATTAGGGTGTCAAGCAAACTATAGGTTATAAAAGAATTCGTAACAAAGTAAATATCTACAGTCTAACCATTCTAATCTATCAGTTTCGCGTACCTTCAGGGATCTCAAAACCTGACCTTAAAAATAATGCGTTCAAAATATAGCTATGATTGTAACATCTACAATTCAATATAACCTATTTGTAAGCTTATATCTATTATTTTATTTTTTATTGTATTCAACATAAAGAAAGCTATCAGATGAGGTATCAGAAAGTGTACTTCGCTATTTGAAATGTTAAAGTTGAAGTTGCTAGCGGTTATGAGTTGAGGGGTGGGGGGTTGAAAATTATACCTCTAAATGATAATTTAAAAATAAAAATTGACGTGTCCAAGCATTTTTGTGAAATATTTTTCTCAACGATTTTATAGAATTTATCCGTTACTTTCGGGAAGCACTGTATATAACAGAACAATTTTTAGTTTACAACTTACATATTTACTTTTCACAAATAATATTTTAGCATAAAAATGTTGCGGAACAAAAGAGAATAATATACAAGTTTAATTTTCTTCTAAAACATTGTTTAATTTATTGAATTATTTAATTTATGGTATTTAAAAATATACTTTCAACTCAAAAAAATATTAATAAATGTTTCTCAAAAAAATATTTTAAGAATGAAAATAGTTTTGTTAACGGAAATCTTCACGCACAATAGATGGTGCTGGCCCGTAGATGACTTCAAAGTATAATGGAAATGTTAGATACTACATAACTCCGTTTAACTACAACAATACTTTTAAATTAGTACAGTAAAAATTAAAATATGTTATATAACTGGAGCCAAACCAAATATAGGTTCTTAGTAGTGTTATTCGAAGCAAAGTAAACACTAAAGTCTAACCTACCAGTTTTGCGTACCTTCGGCTAGCGCAAAATCTAACCTTAAATATAGTTAAGTATAGATTTGACTATGATTAATAACTAACGCCTACACATCACTAAGCGGTAATAAAACCTCCTATTTATAGCTTATATCCATTAGCCTTGTCTTGAAGAAGATTCTGTATGTTTGGTATGGCATGTATCAATTAAGTGTATTTTTTATTCAATTTTGTGTGGGGTCTAACATTTCCATTACACCTTCAGCTAATGTATGAATCAACGCTATCCCTTTTGCACTCGTTAAGTTATTCGGATACGGTTTTCTTTGTTCATAAAATTTCTTTATATTTAACAACATTTTTAGTTTGCGTAATTTTTTATTGCACAATAAATAATATTTCAATAAAAAGTAGTGGGACTAATGATAACTTAAACTATTTTATTTAGTTTTTATAAAAATGAAATATTTTGGGATTAATTAACAAATTAATTTTTAGGTTAACCAAATATATTAATAATATTCTTATTTTCTCAAACCGGTACAAATGACGTATCATACAGAAGTATGTCATTAATTTAATGGTTTTAAAATGCTCCATTATTTATTTCGTTATACTGTGAAATTGTGTATACTTTCAGTTCCTTAAAGCAATTTACTGTAAACAAGTTTATGTTAACGGAAATGTCAATATCCACTACGAAGTAATTTTGGTATTCACTTATTCAGTGAATACTGGATATGTTTCCGTGCCTCTTGGTTAATTTAAACAGCTACTTCCATGAACATATTTATTGTTCTCAATCCTAAAAATACGAGGGCTGTTCTCTTTCTGCTGAGCCTAGTAATGTACCGTGCTACATGGTTTTCTTTTTGAACTGTAGTCAAATTGTGAGAAATTCAACGAGCACAAAGCTTACGTACCATCAAATGTTTGTGTAAAATGGTGTCAACTGCTTTCACACCAATCTTTAAAGTTGCTTGAATACTCCTGGCAGTAACATGCCGGTCCTCTTCAATCATGTTTCGTACAAGACCAATATTCTTTTCGGCCACTGCCTTTTTTGGCTTAGGAGCTCGAAAGTTGTTATTTAAGGAAAGTCGACCACTTGGAAATTCATTGTACCACCGCTTTACGGTAGCTAAGGAACACGACTTGTCAACAAACACTCGATTGACTTCCTCAAAACATTCTTTACGGTTTAAGCAACGCGTGAAATTGTAAAAAATCACAGCTCGATAATGTTCTTTATTCAATTCCATGATTTCTTGGGGAAAAGATTACTTTAAAATTATGTAGTTTAAAAACCTTCAAGTATATTTGACAACTTTCACTATAATTAAACTTGTAAACAACTAGGTACGTTAAAATGTCAAGCAAAATTTGTTGCAAAATACCACAGCCCACTAGTTAGGCTCAGCGGAAGGAGAACAGCCCTAGTAGATTTCCAAAGAATCCGCTAGAAAATGTAACACCCTCTATAAAACCCATAATTAGATTTCAATGCAAAGTTATAAAAGAAAAAAAAAAGTTCCTAGTTATATCTACATATACCAAGCTTGTTTTCTGCTGAAATCCATCCCAGATTGCGTGCTTGTGGAAATATTTTCTGCATTTGTTTTCCCTACCAACCCAAACTCATTCACGCGACAGGATGTTTAACTATTTCTATCCTGTAATGTTTCCGTGCTATTACTGCAACTTGTAACTCGAATGCGGTAACTATACATTAAACATTGGTCACATATTATTGAGTTGAAATCGACACTGGGCGTGACTGTTGTTATTACGGAGCCATCGGTAATTCCTTTATGGTAGGGCATGCTAAAATTGGTAAAAGTAATGTTTAGATTAGATGATAGTTGGTAGATTATTTCGTAATATATAAATTATAGCTACATTACCACTTGGATAACAATACTTTTAAAAGCGTGTGCACTTACATAATTACAATACAGTGCAACCATGACTTTAATAGCAGCCTTGACCTTGAGCAGATTACATTATTTACCTTTCTCACAACCATGGGAAGCAACTGCAAAGGAAGCTATTGTATGTTTTACTATTAATACGTTAGCAAAAGTTAGGGATTAACATTAAACGTGAAGCTTTTCAATTGCAATCAATTATTTCTGCTAGTAGCTGTAATCTTGCACTTTCTCTAATTAAGTTTCTATTACGTAAAGGCGAGGCCCTAAATTATCTAATTGGAGTAATGCAAGTGGTAATGGCATTCAGGATATCCGAGAATACAATCAATTTCAAAAATAGATAATTATGTTAATAGTCCTAGTAGCACATAATATACAGGGTGGGCCAGATAAATTGTTCCCTCCCCTTAAACTTGCTAACGCAACCCAACGTACATATAGCAAAGCAACCGAAATCACTTTTCTTTGAATTAAATTGCCTACTGGCAGTAATACTAAGTCGAACTGTCAGTTTAAACGAGAAAACAGGTTTGTTGCTGATTTTTGGTGAATGCGGCGGAAATGCGGCTGCAAACCACAATTTGTATATCAAGTGCCAACCAACTAGAAAACCACCGTTTGATAAAATATTTAGACGTTTGAAACTCTGTCAAGAAACGATGGTAAATTTGTTATTCCAAGGATGTAAGCCCAGAACCATACCATACGGGATATTAGTACACATGTGGATATCAGTAAAACTTCAGTTAGAAGAATTCTTAAAGCAAATGTATTTCATAACGTTACTGCACAAGCTGCATGGAAATGGCCCTAAAAAAAGATTGCAATTTTGTAGTTTCCTCCAAAATCAACTTCTGCTAGATTCATCTTTTTTAAATTGTATACTCTTTAGCAAAATTCTCAACTCAAAATATTGATAAATAGACATAAAACACTATTACGAACAAGAAAACCCGCACGAGGTATATAGTATCCATTTTCAAAACGTTTTTCTACATATGTTTGGTGTGGTGTGGTGTAACCATATGATTAAACCACACTTCTTCCATAAAAACTTAACTGGGTCCGGGTTGTTGGACGATATAGAAATCAGTGTAGACAGAAACTTTGGTACTAACACTAGCTTCCCTACTTACTACAGTTGAATAGTTAAGAATTATTTAATAATGTATTACGGGAAAATTGTATTGGAAGAGGAGCCGTGCATCCATGGCCTCCCAAAAAATTGGGATATCACTTCGCTAGACTTTTTCTTTGAGGCATAATTTAAGAACTATTGTACCGAACTCCGGTAGTAAACGAACATGATTTACAAAATAGAATAATCGAGCCTTATCTATCAGTTACATTTGACATGCTTGCTCGAATCCAAAGATCATTCTTAAAATGAATTAGAAAATGGGTGGAAGTAAAAACAGGCAATTTTGAACATTCGCCGAAATAGAACTTTGCTTCTTATTTTTTGTTGTTTTTCACTTCTTTAGTTTTTACATTTCATCATCAACTTGACGAATGTTGTTCTTGGGCTCGTCGAATATAAAGTCCTTTACAAAGCCCCAAAATTAAAGGTTTGGAGGCGTTAGATAGTACGATTTTGTAGCCCAATTACTGTAACCACGTCTGAAACTGACAAGGTCAGAAAATGTTTTTATTTTTCCAATCATATTTAGAACACAATGGTACTTGTTGTAAAAGGTTTGCGAGATTTTTTCTACGTTCTTCCATTCTGAAACTCTGTATAATGAATTTGGGCGGTCTGTAAATGCTAGATGAAACATAAAACAATTTTTGGGTAGACGGTTAGAGAATGGTGCCAAATTCAAATTCCCAAGTTGAAAGTAGGACACCCTTTACTAATATTAGTAAAACTGTTAATTACCAGAGGAAGAGATCAACTCGGCAGGAAATACATATGATACATTTTTAAACCATAAAACATTCAATATCAGTTGTTTGTTGCATGAATTGCATGGTTGCAACAACCACTTTTAAGAGAGGCATCTTAGCTGGCCCACCCTGTACATCTAATGTTTGTTAATAATATACTCTAAATAAATATGGACCATATGTATGAAAATATTTTTACAGTATATCTGCAGCTTATCTTTTACGTACATCTAGTGTATATATTTTACAGATATTCTTCAAATATTTGTAACATAACTATATATACATAGGATATTGCCAAACAACGACCTCGACATGTTATCGTCGTACACGTATATTTGTTAAATCTTCGTAAAATATACAGCAATCGCTATATAATTTTAGTGATGAGACCTCGATACGTATAGTATTCTAAGGTAAACCCAGTGTCCAGTAAATCACGGAAATAAATATTATGTTGAATTCTTTATGTCTGCAATAAATAACTTTTTTTATCATGTAGCAGTAATAGTATTTGAATTCAGATATATTTCATAGGCAGTTTTCGTAGTAATATACATGAAATTTTTTCGATATCATCCAAACATATATTAATTCTAAATCTTTTTGTAATATTTAGGAAATATTTGTCACATATTTGAAACAAACTTATTTTTAAATATTGTAGATATATTCGATGTACGTAGGTGTGCTGCAATATTTAACTGACGTATGATAGTACACTGGGCTACGATGTGGAAGGTCGGGAGTTCAAATCCCCGCCTCGATACCTGGTGGGCGACCGATCCAGTCTGTTCACATAATTAGGTACCTGCGTTCGAATGAACAAGGGGTAATAATGGGTTGGTGAATGCGTAATACTCATCACGCGTCTAAAATTTGACACGCAACAGCTGGGTGTGAGAGCAAAGATACGGAACCTCTGACCTACCGCCAAAATGTTTCGTAGGGTGTAGAGCCTCGCCATTATATTAGTACAGAAGTATAATGCATATTAGAAAAATATATATTAACAATTATAAAGCTACGACTACTGTACTACCACACAACAAACTTATAAAAAATTAATATTGTATGACTTTCTTCTGCCTTTTCAGGCGTCGAATTGAAAAAGAAGGTATAAAAAGAAATATTATACAAAAATTATTTAATTTGACATTTTTCAAGATGCGGATGTACTCACTTTCACAACGTATTTCTACTTATATTATTTATTTTGTATTACTTACCTTTGAAAAAAAATGTTTCTGGGTTTTCCTTAAAACTTCTGTCTAATTAGTTTTTCTGGATTTTCAAGAGACCATCGATTCCCAGTATTTTCTTCCATGGCATTTCCAATATAAGTAATTAAATTGCAGAAACTAGCATTGAAAACCTGTTTATTTATGTATGGCAATACTTATATAATTATAAAAATAAAATTATACGACATTTCTTTTCTGCAAATAATAAAACACTTCCCAAGAGCTTTTCTCTGTATTCTGTTGGATAATAAATTTGGAGAATACTTGTCTGTTTTCATCAATTTTTGGGTTTCTCCGTTTAAATAAACTAATCTGAGAGGATGCCTTTGTGAAGCCGCAACAAGCAATCTGCTGGTTTTTAGCAAGGACATTTCACATGACGTAATACCATATCCGGAGAGGCGTCCAAGGTTAAAATTATAAACCACACAGACGTCTGTAGACCAAAAAATCGTTAGAAAATGCCTATTGTTGGAATAATCAAAATGCATTTGAAAGAAACTACACGCACATGGTAGCTATCCATAGCATCTATGTATGAATTAAATATTTAATCATATGTGCGGTTATAACCTTGTAAGTACTGTAGCCACATGCTGCAATGAACTTTGAGCTAATAGCTTCTAGTTTCATGGTTAATATATGCTTAATAACTTTTTTCTTACACGTTAATAAAGACAGGCAAGCAATGGTTTAAAAAATAAAACTGGAATAGCAATGAACATACTCAGAATTATTTAAACATATACAGTAGACTGTAGAGGGAACACATACGTATACAGGGTGTATCAGAAATAGGTACAAATATTAAATCCGATGGTAGATTACAGTGTACATACAAACTAGAAAAAACATTTCTTTGGCAATGGGACCCTTAAGATATGAGAAAATAATAATTGAAAATTTGACCCAAAATTGTTTGAGTACCGCAGGATAATAACAAAAATTTGAGTTCAAAGACATGATATGCAAAACAGAGTAAGATAGAAGCTCAAAAAAATTTCTTATCACCTGCCACAAACCAATACTATTAGTTAGGTCAGTAATTTCTATTCAGTCTGTTGTTGTTATCACAACCCAGACAAGTTTTTACGTGTTTGCCACTTTGGATTTACTTTACAATTAGGTAATAACCTTCTACAGCTTAAATGCATTTTCTAAGTATTATCAGCAGTTCTCATACAAAATTTTATTT
>JABXWE010012041.1:0-30492 GCA_014611495.1 Limonius californicus
CTTGTAAGTCTATTCGTTACGAGGCAAGGTTTTAGGATAGCACTTGAACAACCGTTTTGAGGAAAATAACTCTACTGTTGAATAAAGATGATATGAACAGTTTCCAGTATGGGAAAGTCCAGGGAGGCAGTCGCGTCCACTTATTAATTTATGAATTATCTTTTAAGAACATTGGCAGCTCAGTATATCGTCTAAACATAATTCATAATTCGTGGCTTGCAAAATATTTCATAGTAAATAAGTCAACACCTACATCTACAGTTATATTATTTGATTTTACTCTTTTATTATTTCGCATAACACATTGCAAAATGCACGGTTGGATTAAAGTAGATATTGTTATGGAAATTTTTATGGTAATACCAATTCAAGTTGCTATCTGATTGAAATGACACGATATTTTCATGAGTTACAGCAAAATCATCCAATCTCAGAGAGCTGAAACCTGAAACACTATAAATGGAATACCTTGGGAAAATCACAATTTTTGAAAACATCTAAATTAACAGAGTTGTTTGAATCCCGCATTAGTGATTATTGGCTAAAAGCCGATCTCTCAATTCGTTTACGACCTTTTCATCCTGACGTTTAACCCCTATAAAGTAATGTAAATTTAAATTTAACCCTTATTTATTATTGATATGCAGCAAAGCGAGTTTAAACAGGACACGCTTGCAATTTATTCACGTTTTCGAATATTACTATCTTAGAAGGATAGGAGATGCCGTGAGTCGTGTCGTTACACCCATGCAACAATACACTTTACGGGGCTCAAGTATTGAAATTACACTGGGTGTAGTAGTTTACCTAACATAATATTGCTCGGCTGCACAATTTACTTATTTGCATTGCTCATTTTGCTTGTACAAGCGGCTGTCTGTAAACTTGCTGAACTAACCAAGCGATTCATCTCTGGAGGAGCAACCCCTTAATACATCTCTGATAAAATTCACCCTTAACTCCATGACTATATTATTGTCACATCACTGATGCTTTACATTTGTTACAGGTGAGCCTCCAAAAGATTCTGCTTTACGACTATTCAAGCGACAGCTTTACCAAGAAAACGTTTCAGATAAGTAAAACAGAATGCATTATCATTTTTTAAGACGCAGGAACCAAAAATAGTTGTTTTCTGAAAAGTTACCCTATAATATACAGGTTGTTATGGCAATAGTACATTTTGTGGACTGTATGCGATACATGATACTGCACTTAGACCGATAACCAACCCACCCGGGCCCTAGGGAAGCTGCACTAATTATCGCGAAAAACTTTCCGAAACTACGGTTCCTGGATGAAAAGTCCAAACTCGTGGCACAGTTATTGTTAAAGCCATATGTTTTCGCCTGTTTGCGAGAGCGTGAAAAGTATTTGAAAGATGAAGAATAGCGTAACGTTTTCTCACCATTGTTGGAACAGAAATGTCGGATATTTATTGTTTCATGGAAGTGCATCCGGCTTTTGTATTCACGAAGAACGTTTCGAAATGGATGCATAAATAATTTACGCTTCTTTTAGTAAATCAATAAAATATTTATTTGACACTGGAATTTAAAACAACATAGAATTTGTATAACAACGGCTTTTGTTTTGCATGTTTTCTATTATAAAAGTATCTTTTTCAATAAATAAATATTATCGTGTTGCTACAAGTGAAATTTTTTGATATCACTGCCCCATATTTACGATTTGGGTAAAAACCAACATCGTGACAATATGTGAATACGCAAAAATAGTATAAAGTTGTATTGAAAAAAAACTAAATGTATAGGACACACAAGATTAATATAAGATTCTATTTGTCAGATCAATAGAATACTTTATAATGTCTTCTCTTTTGAATACAAAGGGTAACATGTTTGAAAAACTTTAAGCATGTATAGATGAAGTTATTTAACCCCTAGATCACCTTGTAATTTTTTTTAATTCGGCCCTTCTACGATGGCGTGGCGCTTCAAAGTTTTTTTTACATCAATTAATTAAAATGTAAATACCTTTTTTGTTTCTTGTCCAATTTTCATCAACTTTGTTCTTTTCACATACAACTATACATTTTTCGTGACTGAAACAAAAAAGTTATTTACATTTTAGTGGATTGATATAAAACAACTTTGAATTGCCATACCTCCGTAACGGTGCCGAATAAAAAAATAGGTTATTTCAGGGTGAATAACCTCAATTATACGTGGTTAAAGATTTTCTCACATGTTTAGAATCACCCTGTATATATTTAGATCCGGATTGACCTCATATGACCGACTTCGCAATACGAGGTGCGGCTATAAAATAACGAGACTGATGCTGTAAAACTTTTTAGTTTAAATTTATACATGTTTAATTATTATCCCCTTCAATATACACCCCTCCTCTATGTCTACACCGGTCGATGCGAATTTTCCATTGTTGAAAACAGTGCTGGAAGTCTTCTTCTGTGAGCTCATTCATGACGCGTGCCGATTTTTGTTTTACAGCTTCAACGGTCTCAAATCTTGTTCCTTTTAATGCATATTTGACCTTGGGGTACAGATAAAAGCCACATGGTGCCGGGTCAGGCGAATAAGGGGGATGGTCTAACACTGGGATGTTATGCTTGGCTAGAAACATCTTGACAGACACTGCAGTGTGAGCCGGTGCGTTATCCTGATGAAGAACCCGTGACTTTTTTCCACAATTCGGGTCTTTCTTTTCTGATTTTCTCACGGAGTTGAGCAAGAACCTCAAGGTAGTAATACTGATTAAAAGTTTGCCCTTTAGGCGGCAAACGAAAGAGAAGGCTTCACGCTATGCAGCTGTTGGCCATACGACTTTGGCGCATGCGCAGTTCGTCTGTAGTAGCATCAGTCTCGTTATTTTATAGCCACACCTCGTATACAAGAATTAAAATATTATTTTGTAATAATTAAATATTTTTACATTTCCACTCGCGTAAGTTTTTGGTAATACTCTATTTGAAATTGAACCTTCATGTTCACGACTTGGGTGAATGTCAACTTCGTGACAATATGTGAAAATGCGAAAAGTGCAATTGTGTAGAAAAATTTTAAAAAGAAAATAATCGAAGAAATACATTGAGTTTAACGAACGATCTTGTTAATCGAATCAATATAAAAAAATGTATGTTCGTTTCTTCGAAATATAAAATTAGTCTGTAATTGGCCCAATGGACAGTAATATAGGAATTAAAAGAACAGCTGATTGTTAGGTAACTGATTTCGGCTAATCTTCCATTCTAAAATAAAATTGTCGTTTGCAGTTAATAATTGAATATTTTTGCAATTCTACAAGTATGATTTTGTCCTACAAATATTTTTGAAATTTAATCCTAATTTTAACGACATAAGCAAAAGCTAACTTCGTGACAATATGTCAAAATCAATAGAAATAAATTATATTGAAAAACATTTATAAAATATAAACTCCACTAAAAGTAGTGAAAGTTTCTATTGATCGAATGACTAGAAATACTTATATCTTGAATATAATGGACTAAGGTCCTAATTGATGTAAATACGACCGAATTCACAAAACTGTTGGAACTTAAAACAACAGTTGGCAACAGATTTCGGTTCTTCGTGCATTTTAACATAAAACTTACGTACGTAATAATTAAAAAATTGCATTTCATAAATGTAAATGTTTAATAACACTATATTTGAAATTTAACCACTATGTTTACGACTTGATCAAAATCCGGTTTGTGACAATATGTAAAAATGCCATTCAATCGTTTCTGTTCACTCTGACTGTAAACAAAAACGAAGAGTTATACTAACATGTAATGACCGTTGTTAATTATGTGAACAATACGTAACCTTAACCTCATGGTCTCTTTTAATATAGATTTAAATCTATATTTACCTTTACTTAAAATATTTCAATAAAACCTCTACTTTGGGGTATATAGTGATCAGACCCTGTTTAATTTAATTATTTACAATTTTAAGTTACTCCTATCAGATTCCTGTTTGAATTCAATTAAGCTGTGTCTATACGCATTCTACATTATCAAAGCGCAACACACATTTCTACATACAATTCGCTCTAGCTGCTTATTGTTCTGTGATCTCTTGCAATACATAATTGCACCTGTTGGCTTAGGAGTCTAATATATAAATTATGTACTCGCCAGCCTATCCTTGACAGCGATGCTACATTGTAGTAACTAGTGTGCCTGTAGTATAAGTTTCTATTGTTACTATTTAATACCCTTTACATACGCATATATCATGAATAGTTGATTATTCAGTGAGGCGGTCTGAATTTCATCCACAATAAATTTCTTCTTATTCTTCGAGTACTTTGGCTCTTACGAGACTTAGCAGTCTTCTCTTCTATGCCTGTGTTGCACGTTTTGCAAAATATAACAGCTATAGACCTACAGCTTAATATGGGCTCCGAACCACGGGAAGTGTAATCACTTTTACTCCAGAGAAGGTATACTAGGCAGAATACTCCGCTCGTTTGCCATTGCTTAACGACAGAACGGTCGATAAAAATCTGATGTTCCGGTACTGGGAATTGAACCCTAAACCTTTAACGTATATGTCTAACGCTTTATAAACTTTATAAACTGAAGGTTTGTACGAAGGCAGTTCATTAAGTCCATGATAAATGAAAGAAGGCAATTATTTTTTGACCAAAACTAATTTTATTCTTCAACATAGTCACCTTTCAGCTCGATACATTTAGTCCAACGATTTTCCAATTTCCTGATCCCTTCCATGAAATAAGACTTCGGAAACTCTTCAAAATATGCGTTTGTTGCAGCAATCACCTCATCGTTTGAACCAAATCTTTTTCCGCCAAGCCATTTTTTCATAATCAGAAACAGGAAATAATCGCCGAGGGCCAAATCTGGCGAATATGGTGGATGCGGAAGCAATTCGTATCCTAACTCATGGAATTTAGCCATGGGGACTACACACGTATACACACGAGCATTGTCTTGTTGGAAAAGAACTTTTTCTTCCCCAAATGTGGTCGTTTTTTCCGTAAATCGTCGTGAAATCGATCCAATAAGTCTACATAATAATTTCCGTTTATCGTTTTCCCCCTTTCGTGATCGATGTGGATGACCCCGCGTACTTCCCAAAAAACTGTCGCCATAACTTTGTTGGCCGATAAAACCGCCTTGGCCTTCACCATGGTTCGGTTCACCATGACAAATCCACTGTTTCGACTGTTCTTTAGTCTCCGGTGTATGGTGGACTCATGTTTCATCCACAATTACGTATCGACGCAAAAACTCGGCACGATTACGATTAATCATCGCCAAACATTCCTTTGAAGTTGTCATTCGATGACGTTTATGATCAATTGTAAGCAAACGCTGCACCCAACGCGTGGAAGCTTTTTCATGTCAAAATATTTCACCAAGATGTTATGTTCTTGCCCGATTGCAATGCCAAGAATCGCAGCAATCTTTGCACTTTAACTCTAAGATCATTCAATATCATGTCATGGATTTTGGTGTGGTGACCTCAGTTGGACGCCCCGAACGTTCTGCATCATTAGTACTTGTACGACCACAACGAAATTCAGCAAACCACTTCTGAATCATTCCAAACGATGGTGAGGAGTCCCCATAATGTTTGTTAAGCGATTTTTGGGTTTGCGTAATATTTTTTCCTCGCAAAAAATAATGATTTTTCCATTTTTTTGAGAATTCACGAAGGTGTCTGCTTTCGAGTGTTGTAAAAACTGAACTATCTGAATGATCTGTCTGAAAATTTTTCCATGGCCTACTAACGAGAGTATTTTCCAAATGTTATATGAAAATTACGATTGAGACGCCATCTATTACATTTATCATGGACTTAATGAACTGCCCTCGTATTATTCAGAGATTAAATTATTGACATATTGAGACATGAGTATAAAAGTGTAAGATTTCTCTACTTAGATCCTATTGTTAACTCTCGTGGTAAAAAAATAAATATCTAAATATTTCTCTGGAAACAGTAAACACCTCAAAGAACTCCCGTGGAAAAATGATTTTTATAACCTAAACTATAACCTCACCTAAAATGACCTAACCTACGTTACCTTTTCTGGAACCTAATCTTATAAATCTGACGTCACCTGTCTTCATCACGCATCACCTAACTTTAGTTAATTCAAATCATGCGTCACGTGATTTTTGCCCAGTAAGGTGCCCAAACGAATGGTGTGCATAACCTCAAAGCCTTTGTATTTTATACACAAACAACAATGTCAATATTTACGTTATCTTGTTCTGCTCCGCCGACTTTTTTTGTCGTGCATGTGGTTCAATTAGTGCCAGATAGTACAAAAAGAAATAGAGTTGAAACCATATAGATAATGTAAACCTAACTTTTATAATAACCGGATGTAACTGCGCTAGTACTTTTTATACGTTGTAGGTAAATTAATTAAATAGGTAAGAAGTATAATCTGTACAAAAAAGTGTAAAGATTATATAGATTCACTAATTGAACCCGTGGGCTACTGCCCACACTATGCTACGAAAAATATCGAAAATGTGTGGAGATTTTAAATATCAGTCTGTTAACAGAATATATTTTAATAATAATAATAATAGACAATTTAACAGGTATTTATTTTTGCTTAATAGGTATTTCGACAAACAAATGTAATTTTCAAAAGCATTTAATGTAGTAAACATTTGTAGCTAGGGTAACAGCACGTGTCAAGCAAAAATAAATACCTGTTGAAATTGTCTATTATTATTATTAAAATATAAATATGAATTTCAGCGCAGTAAGGCAACAAACAATTAACAAATTGTTAACAGAATGCTTGATTCTCCTTACAAATCCATTTTATCTGTACTAGAATATAGTATATATTTTTGTTTCTTATTCCCCAAATTTTTTAATGAAACGCCCGGCTTTTTTTCACTTGCGACTTTCTTTTAATTGGTTTGTTAGGTGAACACCTATATTAAATCATTTAGGTAGCAAATAGAAAATGTTTCTTAAAGAATATGGGATGATTTTAGTGTACTTTTCTTTGATACAAACTTTCTACTAATACTATTATCAATCTTCTCAGGGGATACCATGTGTATTTTAAAATATTTAATGTCTGTAGTGATGATTTAAATTTAATTTTCTGAATAGGGTGCGAAAAATAAGTAGCTAATTATTTTTCATGTGGTTGATATAGTGGAATTTATTTTAAATGAGGGCTATGATATTTGATGTCCCAAACTTAAAAAGAGACAACTAGAGGCTTTAACTAATGGTAAAAAAAGCGCGAGTTCCTACTTATCCGTTTTTAAGCTTAGATCTAAACCCATAGCCTTCATTTAAAATAAATTCGACTGCAGTGATTGTCAGCAATTTTCCTGAATAGGGTCGTAAGATAATTTATACGGATGCTACCTTAGGGTTATTTGTTAATTTATTGTTGTGTAATTGTTCTGTAACTATTGGACTAGTTTTCCATAGCTTCTTTCCTCTTGCGATTAAATGTTTTCCCCTACTAAAACTGTAAACGCGAATCAGTAGTCTTGGACGGTCCTCTAATCTAAAGTTGCTGTAACGAAGACACTTGTTTTAATGTAGGTGTCTTGTGGAAGGGTTAACCAGAGGGTTATGTGTATTTTGCGAACTAGCAGTGGTTTCCTAATTGAGTGGAACTGACGTTGTTTGTTTCTGCAAGGATAATTGTACTTGTTTTCCCTCGTTTCCCTTAACCCGAAAACAGTCAATAGGGAGTCCGAACTGCCAAAACCCACGAAAGGCGTTTTTGCTGATTGCTACTAAAAGGTGCTGAACAGACTAATCCTAAAAGTAAAAGAACCCGTGTCACAAAACATTTCCTCTTTTATTGTGCGCGTTTGGTTAAGGGTTTCACTTTAAAGATCAAGAGCTGTTTTATGTGGACATCGATCCTGTTGTAGCAAAAGCGAGAATGAACTCGAAACCCACTCCTGAAGTTGATGACGGGATGCTTTTAGAAAGCAACCCCAACCTTGGTTAAATATTTTCGGTAACTTGAAAGCATTTCTGTTTGCATATTTTTCCTCAATTCTGTAATTTTCTATAATAATACGAAAAGCCTGCGGTTTTGGATTATGTAGGTACACACCTGCTAGCAAATTAAAAATAAATTATTCAGCCAACGGAAAATAGTGCATGGAAACTTAGATTAATTATTTTCTGCTATAATTTAAACCTCATACCCAACTTAATTTATATGCAGCACTGCTGCAAGAAAAGCTAAAGCATTGCATTATTGTTCCGAGTGAAATACGTTTTTAATTTAACCGAAATAGTTATTTCTAGAGAACGATTGAAAAACTGATGCAAATATAAAAATGTACAATTTTAATTGAAGCGAGGAAACACTCAACACAAAACTTTAATAACTTAAAAAAATCTCATTAATTATTTTATTTTCCTGTGTTAATCGTTAAAAGTACTGAACAAAAAATATATTCTCACTTCGTCATTGTAAAAGAATGTATTATTTCGTATCAGTACGAAATAGCTACTAACTAATAGGGCAACTAATTGCAACTAATTCACGGTTGAAATGATACCTAACCTCCAGTACAACAAACTTCTAACTTTAAAGACAACACTGCTATAGGTAATAAGTACCTCTAAAATCAACTAATTTTGAAAATCTGAAATCCAGGACAACTAACCACGGGGCAAATCAACTGCAAAGACAAACAAACTGCAAGGGCAACTAACTGTTAAATAACCAACTACAAAGACAACTAACTGTGAAGAACCCTACAACTTGCCGGATTTAACCTTGCTGGTGGGAGCTGCGCGGCGCGAAAAAGAGTGGGCACTAGGAGGAACAGAGAGGAATACAGGTATATAGGCAGTTAGCACTTTTCACTGGAGTGTACAGAGATGTTGACTGCTACAAACACACGATGAAATGATCTCCAGGCCTCCCCCACCAATTTCGTGGTAGTGCGCAATGTTCACTCACAAGCAAGGTTAAAACCGGTAAGCTGTAACTGCAAATTTACTTTCAAAACAATTAATTTTCAAGACAATCAACTCAAAGAGAACTAATTACTGGAATATCTAATTCTATACTAGCTTCTTACTAGCTTTAAATGGAAACTAACCTCGAAAACAACGCAATTCAAAACAGTTTGCCTTGCCAACATTAACCTGGTTTGCAACTAACCGTAACGACTTCCAATTCCGTAAATATCTATTCTACAGTTCCATTAACTTAGAAGCAACTAACTTTTAAGGTAACTAACTCTTAGAGCTAGCAATCATCAGCACAAGAAACTTGGAAAATTACTGAGTTCCAAAAAAACATTTTTTCAAAAGATACAACCGATCTTGTGAATTACTAATTTAAAAGCAATACTAATTGAAAGGAAATCCGGAGCTGTAGTGGCTAACTCTCTCGTAAAAACAGACAATTCGCATCCTACAACTTAAATAAAAATCTAATAAATTATAAAATAGATAATCATGTCGAGTAGAATGTATTTTTTTCTGTGGAATATAAGGTTTCTCTGGTTATTTTAAAATGTTGTCCTGTCAGCAAATCTTCAGTTTAATAATTGCTCTAAACATTTCAACTAGTGCCCTGAGTAAGTAACGTCGGAATAATTAACCCTATGGACAACTAACCTATTAGGCATGTGTGTGTGATGTTACGCGCCCAGCTTGGTGTACCCACAAACAAACGTAAGTTTCAGTTTGGCGCGCGGAGTACATGAAGGTTATGTTCCGTGCGTTATTTTAAACTGGCCAACAAATTTGTGAAAATTCCATCCTGCTTGGTAGTGGGTTGTGGTAGCAAATCACTGACGGAGAAATGTACAATTTAATAGAGTTCCCTCTAAATTTATTTGTTAAATTCCAAACATCATGCTTTCGCAAATGGCGGTTAAGGCTATATTTACGCTTTCACCTTGCGTGAGTCAAAATAACGTGATCTTTATTGGTACACCAAGCGGAAAAAAGGTCGCGTAACGCGCATGCCTAATAGGGCAACTAACCTACGGATCAACAACTTAGAGGATAACTAACCTACAGGACAACTGACTTTGTAGATTAGTAGTCTAGCTTCAAATAAAAATCTAATAAATTATAAAATAGATAACGATGTCGAGTAGAATGTATTTTTTTTTTTTCTAAGAATTTTAGGATTTTGTGGTTGTTTTAAAATGCTATTCTATCAGCAGATTTTCAGTTTTCTAAGAGTTTCCACTGGCGCCCTGAGTAAGTAACGCCAGAACCATTAACCTCCTGGACAACTACCATAGAGGACAACTAACCAACACGGCAACAAACCTACAGTACAACTAATTTTGTAGATTAGTAGTGTACATAGTTTCAAATAAAAATCTAGTTAACTAATTTTTCTACGCTAGCGGTCGGAGTAAATAAGGTTGAAACAATTAACCTCCTGGACAATTACCTTAGGCTTAGAGGACTACTAACCTATAGGGCAACTGACTTACAGGACAGCTAATTTTGTAGATTAGTAGCCTAGTTTCAAATAAAAATCTAATTAACTATAAAATAGATAATCATCTCGAGCAGAATGTCGTTATTTTTTGTTTTTAATTTTAATGTTTTCATGTTATTTTAAAATGCTGTTCTATCAGCAAATCTTCATTTTAATTTTTCTAAGCATTTTAACTGGCGGTCTTAGTAAGTAAGGTCGAAACAATTAACCTCCTGAACAATTACCTTGGAGGACAACTAACCTATAGGGCAACTAACCTTCAAGACAACTAATTTTGTAAATTAGTAGTTCAGACAATAAGTTTACCAACTTCTATTTGCGATGACAAGATATTTCCAAGGCTACCAACAACGAAGCGGACTAACCTAATAATTGAATCAAAGGGACAACTTACTCCTAAGATAGCCAACTGTCAACAGAGCCAACTTTGGAGACAACGAACTTAAAGATAAATTACCCGCAAGGGCAGCTTATGCCTAGGACAATTAACTCCAAGAATAACCAACTTCGAAAAGAACAAATCATATGGACAACTCATTTAGAAAAAACTGTGTTGGAAGGCAACTAATCTGAATTACAACAAGCTCAAAGGTTGTTAGTTTCAAGAACAACTACCTCCAAGTGCAAGTATCCTCGTTAATATTTAATTTAAAGAGAAATTAGCCTGAGGGGCAACTCTTTTAACCTGTAAATTACTTTTAATTTTAATGAAAAAATAATATGTTGTGGAAGTTTACAAAATGGAAGCGAAAACTGGAAAATGTATGTTCGTTGAGGCGTAGCATCCGATTTTGTTCTCCTTTTTGCAAGAGACGTATAATTATTTGTGTAACTTAAACTGCTTATTTTGCTTTACGCACAATTACACTTTTGTAAAGAAATGTGGAACGTCCACGGCAAACGGGTGAAAATTTATTTTGCCCATAAATTCTCACACAAACAAGCTCGTATTTAAGTGAACCATTTATACGGCTTGATTTATTATGCCCATGTTCCAACTCATTGAGGTAAAGAATTCTAATTCTAACGCAAGAATTTTAAAATGAGTAATCCTGGAAAATTATCGCGTACCTGGAAAATTAATCGGCGACGATGAATTAGAGAAAAACTGCAATCAAACACTGGATGTTAAACTCGTAAATCGACCGGAAAACGTTAGTGCTCCTACATTAATGGTTAATTCTGTATTCGTACCGTGTGGAGAGATGTAAGAATATAAAGTAGAAGAAACTCTTCTCCATCCAGCCGATTTCACTCAAACTTTATCGTTGAGCCGAACTTCTTGCAGTTCACTTGAATCTTATCTCCAGGAGCAGTTGCTTGAGCGAATTTGTTGATAGGCTTTCCTTTTGGCAGCACAAAGTAGAAAGTTTAGAATCAATTTGTAGCTGAAAAATTTCCTTCTTTTTCGTAATTTTTCGGAATATCTAAATTTCCGTTGTTCTAACACAAAGCGGCCTTTGTGTCTTAGAGTCTAGCAAATCCCGGACTCTATCCTGTCTGTAATGTATGTGAGATTAGTTTTGGTCTCTGGAGGCGTCTCCTTTTTTGATGACACACGAGATGTCTCGGCGGCCTCACGGTTAATGCACACTGTGTGCAGAACGGAAAGTGTGTGATTTGACAGATGTCAGGATAAAGTAACATAGAAATCCGCCGATGCCTATAGGAACGAGAAGGGTAAATAAAGATGGGAGTGGAATTCAGTGTTATTGAAATGGAAACCAATTCTAATGGGATTTGTGTCTAAATCGACTGAATAAATATGCACCCAAAAACTATCCCAGAGCACAAAGAGTGCGACTTTAACGGGCTCTTGCTAATGTGTGTTTTGCAAAATAGCTGATGGTTTTTTGTTGCCAGTTGGTATTCCCTAAAGTTGCATCTTTACATTCCCTTGAACTTTGAGCTTTAATACAGTGGGGTATTTGATTATAAATACATATTTATTATTATTTTCAAATAATTATTCTTACTTATAGTGTTGCCACCTTATGGTTTTATGAAATAGTATTATATCCTGAACAATCCCTTATCTGGACGAAAAAATGGCGTAGCTTTTAAAATATTATGTTAATTAACAAAAATACACACAATGTAGAGGATAGATGACTTGATTAAATACTTACATGCTAGTCGGATACAGATGGATAAAGAAACAGTTGGACCTCCATGGTAGAGAGCTGGATAGGACTTCTATCGAATAAACTCTTACTCTACACTTTCAATTATTTAGATTTCTTGGCATGATGATCAAGAAATTATGATTGTAATCAATACTTAGAATAGCAATATACAATCTTATGAAATTTAGAAAATATTTATTATTATTTTTTTAATATTATTATTTTTTCTATAGCTAATGTTAAAATGTTGTTATAGCAACTCTTTTGAGTAGATAAAGTATCACTTTAACAGCAAGGGTAGATAAAGTATCACTTTAACAGCAAGGGTAGATAAAATGTTTTAACTTTTTTTATTCAATTAAATTTACAAATTCAAACACATTAATTCGAAGGATTAACAACAAGTGTAATTTTACAATTAACATTATTAGTTTTCTTCTTCTTGTGTTAATTCTTGTCCGTACATTTCGTATTCACTTCGTACACAAAACGCAAAAATACTGAACACTCCACAAAAACCAGAATGTAAAATTTGTTTGACATTTGTTGACAGAGTAATTCATATCCGTAGTAACGGAGCAACACAGTTGCGATTTTTGTGCCAAAAATTACAATTTTCTTTGAAATTTTATTTTTCACCTGAATTTGAAGTCTTGCTATAGAAAAAAATGTTGTATTGCACACGACGATAAAATCGCATTATCTTCTCGAGCTTAATTAGCGTCTCGACTAACGTCTCGACGCTAAAAAACACTCTCAAAGATAAAGTACAATTTTATCGTCTTGTACAATAAATAACTATTATTTATTTATTTAATTTATCTTAATAAATCCAGGCCGTGGTACTATCTCTCCAACTTAAGACGTTGAAAATTTACAATTTGTTCATTTATTTACTGTTACGAATTATTGCATTAAAGTGTATTTTATATTGTAGTTTGCATTAATACGTGTGAAATATTTATCCCAGTGTATGATTGATTCTATTATGACATGTGTAATTTCGTTACCAAGGTTTCAAAAATTGTTTTTAACAAATGTTTGTGTCCTCAGCATTAATTAGGTAATCAGATAGCATGATGCCTATACAAGTTAGGCAATCCAATACACATACAAGTTAGACAGCCCAACGTACTCCCAATTTAATAGTTGCGTGTACATAAGTTTCTGAAACCGAGTTGTAAATCAGATTCATTTAAGTTAACACTTAGAATAGTAATCTATCTTATGAAGTTTAGAAAATAGTTATTATATTTGTCTAAAATAAAAAAATCCAGCGTTGTGAAATATTTATGAAAGTTAATGGTTGATTCCACGATGATATGTTTCATTTCGCCAACAAATTAGATTCGAACAATTTAATATTGACAAACGTTGAATGTGTCACTTTAGTACTAATTATGTAATCAAACAACACGACTAAGTTAGGCAATTCAATACACATGCAAGTTAGACAACCCACCATACTTGCAAGTTATTAATTGCATGTACATAAGTTTCTGAAACCGAGTTGTATAATCAGATTCATTTAAGTTACGATTTTAATCAATATTTAGAATAGTAATGTATAATCTTATGAAATAGAAAATAGTTATTAAATTTGTCTTAAATAATCCAGCGTTGTGAAATATTTATGAAAGTTGCTGATTGATTCCACGATGATATGTTTGATTTCCTCAACAAATTAATTTCGAACAATTTGATATTCGTAAGCGTTGAATGTGTCACTTTAGCACTAATTATGTAATTAAACAACATGAAACTCATCTAAGTTAGGCAATTCAATATACATACAAGTTAGACAACCCAACATACAACCAACTTACTAGTTCCGTATACATACATTTTTGGAACTGTGCCAGAAGCTCTAGGGTTCGAAGTTAGTTTACCAAAGTAACTACGGTTCGATTCCTGAGCACTGCGCTCTCCCAGGATGTTTGTGGCGTCGTAGTTGTAATTGGGAATATGGGATTTTCAAAGGTGGGCATGTTAAACTCGTTGAATAGTACGGAATGTGCAGAACCAGGATTCTTAAAAAATATTTGCCATAATTAGATTCGCTTAATAAATTATAATTTTAATCAATACTAAGAACAGGACCGTACCATCTTATGAAGCTTAGAAAATAATTATTAGATATGTCTTAAAAATTTCAGACGGTGGCAGTATCTCTGTCAAATATTTATTGTAGCGGCTCATTGAATCCATGATTATCTATTTTAATTTATTAGCACATTAGTGTCTAGCAAATTGATACACACAAATGTGACACCTCAGCATTATCTATATAAGCAGATAAGACAAGACATATCCATGTTAGGCAACTTAACATACACACAAGTTAGACAACCCAACAAACAACCAAGTTACTACTTTATTTACATTGTTGCATGATCAGATTTGTCTAGTAACAATTTTTCTGTGTGACCTAAAAATGATCTGTTCATATACTTACAAACTCTCGTTGGATAAATATTATCAAACGTTTTTAATTACGTTATGTAAAAAATAACTGTATTAATGTGATTCAGTATGTAATTTTAGATAAACTGAAAAATTTATGAACATAACCAGGTGAATGTAGTAACATCCCGTACGTCAGGACTACACAGTGGCTTTGTGAAAAGCAAATGATGTACATATGTCTCGTGTCAGATTTACATTTCGCAAAATCCTTTGCGCAAACGGTTCACTGAACACCATTGTACTGTCGGCAGTAAATAGAATTTCCTCTTATGAACTCAATAATTCAGCCTACGAGAAGTGTTCGTTAGTTTTAAAATATTTTCGTTTGGAGAACTTTCTGGGACTGAATGTAGGTACTTTGCACAGTAATTGGGTATCACATTAGGGCTCTCTCGAGACTATTTGGGAGTTAAAAGAAGCATTAGATAGGAATTTTGCTTGTTTAGTTCTCCCCAGTAGACAAAAATTACGATTTTGGGGATCTTAAAGAATGTTTTGTGGATCCTTTCTATCATACCGTGGAACGGCCGGTGAGAATGTTGTTTTAAAGACTTATTTAAATAACCAAAGAAAAAATAAAGCTGAAAAGTTCAGCAAGTATACCCCGAAGTTACTAGATCTCGAACTACTATTTTCCCCTAAAACTTGTAGTAAACTTTCTGCGGCTGCCTTGCCACAACCAGCTTGCAGCCAACTTTCGAACATAACCAGGGCTAGAAGCCAATCTTTAACAGAAAGATGTTAATCCCATAACAATTCCTTCCAATTTAATTTAGAATAGTATTATTAACAACATATAATATTTTGATTATTTTGTTTCATAACTCGTACTTGATGTAAGTAATAATATTAAAATATAACAGAAGGTTGTATCTGAGTAACTTTTAACTTCTCGCTGATTCCCCCCTTGCACGTTGCTGTTTTCGAAATGAAAACGAATTTGTCGTTCAAACATCCGTAGCCTTCGAAACTGGCACGATCAAGATAATTCCCCATAAAAAATGTTTATACAAGCCGCTTTTTAAGTGAAATTTTGCAGCTTCTAAAATGAACAGTAAACAAAAACCAAGGCAAGTAAACTTTGGCCATTATCACATAATTACAAACCCTATTAAGTTTGGAGCATTCCGGAATTGCCTTTAATCTGCGCCACTTTTCCTAAGTGTTTAGCTGGGATTTGTTGTTTTTGCAGTGCTTGTTTAAAACTTGAAACACGAATAAAAATGTGTTACTGCTTACAGGGCTTCAGTAAATAGTTGATATTTGCGTATACTTAAATTGACCGCTTAAAAATATATTTGTTTTAACCTAGTATGTGAATGAAACAATATAATTAAAGATTTGTGGAAAAGCGTTTAAGAACCGCGGATACAATTTTTTTAATAAATGTGGGAAGTGGTCTTTCTGGCCGGGACGGGGTGTAGGAATTTTTACAAATAGTAATAATTAACTCAACACTCGCCGATAAGATCTCACAATCGGTTATGTCTATTCTTCAAGGCTACATTCTTCTTCTCGAGATCTTTCAGCTTCAAACATGTAAACAGTGCACTCGTAAAGTAGACGCACAAGCATGCAACGCCATTCCAGCGCATACCATCAACAATACATTACTACATTAGCATTGCAGCTTCTCCATTTCATACTTAACAGAGGATTAGGTGTCCCCCCGTATAGTCCCACGTAGCATCTAGTAGCTCACCTTAGGTACACCAGGACCGTCTCTGGTAGTTCTCGTTTGGGGTGGGGTGACCATCAAGACAATTTTTAGTACATATTATATGATGTATTTAACTCGTAACGGGTACTGGACAACCGAATGTTACCACTGGACACTGGCCCATGTCATTGTGTACACCAAGCGACCTCCGCCAGTCGCACCTCGGGCGCCACAAAAAAATAAGTGAGAGATAGGCTATCCACGGGTTACCCTCCAGTGTGCAGTGCAGAGATCATTGGCTACCATGCTTGATCAACCAGGTTAAAGTGAGGCTGGACCCTCTATAAGCATTAAGCAGCTCAAAACGGAATCCTACGCTGGTATACTGACCCCCAGGACCATTGCCGACTTTGCAGGCTCCCAACCATAACAATGCAGGCATTATAATGACTGAAAATACTACATCACCAACTACTACAACGCATACCAAGAGTTCATCTCCACCACCTTACAGGTAGTAAATATGTAGGTACGACAATGCGGCTAGTTTTTTAACCTCAACCTTTAACAAAACCGTTTTATTGACAATTACAAATGTGTAAAAAAAGATAAAATAATTAGTACAGAAATACTATTACCCTGTAATTTTTAGGTTTCCATTGACAATTCGAATTGAAAAGAAACACGCAATAGGATAGCGGTCGGGCGAGCTTAACGACCAAACAATAGTACATTTCATACTTAGTATTTTTTTATTTATTATTAGCCCACAACATCCCATATGTATATATATTAAGAATACAATTACGAAATTTAGTTACAATATTCTTTGTATACTACAGCAAAACATCAGTTAAAGCGTAAATAACTGAATCCTATGTATTTTAAGTTCAATCTGTTAATGTTTATAAATATTCATTATTTCGTTCAGGTTGCCAATGAACCTGATTTTTGTAACCAGCTGGTATTTGTGTATATGTCGCAGGCGAATGGTTATTTTAGGAAAATAGCTTTTGCCCAGGCATATGCTATCTGCCTAGCCAAATGGTCAATTGTTTGACATGTTGTGTGATAGACGGTATTGTCATGTTGAAGAATGATGCCACGTTTTCGGTCGTTTTCCCTGATTTCGTCGATGACTTCTGGCAAACAAATTGTCGTATACCATTCAGCGTTAACTGTTCTTCGATCCTCTAAAGGAATGGTTGCGACATGTCCAGTACAACCGAAGAAACAAACGATCATTTTCTTGGAAGTGCTTCGAGAACGAACAACTTTTGTGGGATTCGGTTCATATTGGAACACCCAAACAGTGGATTGTTACTTAGTTTCAGGTTCATACGAATATATCCAAGTTTCGTCACCTGTTACGATGTTGTATACGGATTTTTCAGTTCCTGGGTCGAATTTTTTCAGCATTTCCTGACACCAATTAACACGAGCCTTTTTTGAGCTTGAATCAAATTATGCTAAATCCATCGGGAACAGATCTTTTTCACGGCTAAATCTTCATGCAAAATCGACTGGACTGCAGTGTTCGATATGCCTAAGGATGCCTCTATCTCACTGTAAGTTATATGCCGATTTTCTTATCATGTTGCGCACAGCAACGATGTTTTTTGGAATAACAACCGATTTTGGTCGACCTTCACGAAATTCATCACTGACGGACGCACGACCACGACGAAGTTCTGTTAAACCAATTGTAAACAGTCTTTTCTGATGATGCTTCAATACCAAAAGTTGAACAAAGCGATTCTATGCATTGTTGTTGAGTTAGGCCTTTACTAAAATCGTCAAAAATCATCCAACGAAAACATTCACATGAAATTTCCATTTTTTCACAGAATTGCTTTTTTTAAACGCTCACTGTAAACAAACTACTCGGGTCAATTTCCAATCTGCCACTGTTTTCACAATAATAAATGTTTATACATATCCATTATTGGATTCAGGTTGCCAATGAACATGAATATGTGATTTGCCTGTGTAATTTCTTTCTTTGACAGTGCTGAAACGGATTTCGTTTGTAGCCTGTGTTCACAAAAAAACTAGTATTTCTATTTGCATAATATGAAAACTCACTTGACTGTGAGAAATGAAAGGACCGAAGAAACGCTTCTCGAGAAATATAACGCGATATCGCATCGTCGATATCTTTCAGGAAGCGCTCGGCGAGCAAATAAATAAACTACGTGATACATTTTTAAATAAAAAATGGTTCTTACTTTTTCTCGGACCGAAATCTCACATATTATAGCACGATAATATTGCAAAATTGAAGGTTAGATCTAATAACATCTCGTTCCTACATTTCTGACAATCTAGAAGAGCAATTACTTGCTCAGTCAGAAAAGTTCCTGTATAAAAAAAAACGGAAATTTCCTTTAAATAAAGCAATTCCAGAAAAGTCACAAAAAAAAAGGTTAAGTTAAAGTTTTATTCCGTTATGTTAGCTTAATTTTACAGTGCTTTAGGGTAATATAAATTGGAGTTAAGAAATAGAATAACTAAAACATTGTTGCAAAAAAATTTCAATAAAAAATATGGAAAATACAATAAAATCAAGGCGGAAAGATTAGGTAAAAATTACAGTTGGTTGGACAATATTGACGTTATATCCCTTTAGAGTAACTAAGCAAGGAAGCGTTAAATTTGGGAGATCTTACTGTAAAATATTCATAGAAAATCTAAAATTGCTATCGAAAAGAAGCCAATTGGGAAAAAGTACAGAAAAAAGTTTAGATAAAAATCACACTTGCGTTAGGGAATTTTATTTTTATTTCGAGTAGCGCAAATGAAGGTTTATAAAAAGCTAAATTTTCTGTAATAAATAAATCATGGAAGAAGTCACAGGAAAGAAATACCTTAAAAGTTACACTAGGTTACATAGCTTCATATTATTTTAAGGTAAGTTAAATTTAGGTTGAGAGTATATGAAGTTGGCGGGTGGAACGCCATAAGAACGGATAAGTTAAATATAAATTAGGTTATGTTAAATAAGTTTGTATTTATATGGATTAGAGTAAATTTAGGTTAAGAAAATGTAAAGTTGACGGAGTTCCACCCAACAAAGTTGGCCAAACAAAGTTATGAAAACTACCTTTGTAACGTTACAGGTACACTAGGTTACGTTAGATATTTTAAAATTAAGGTAAACTTAGATTAAGAATATGTAACGTAAGCGGATGTTGGTTTCAACTAGTCTGAGAAGAAAACTACGAAATAATACCTCTTGGAAAACTTGATTCCACAACATCAGAAGAACGGTTACATTATATACGGATTAGGTTATGTTAAAATAATTTTATATTATTATAGGTTAGAGTAAGTTTACGCTACGAAAATATAAAGTGGCGGACTGTGAGACAAAACAGTTGCTCAAAGAAAGTTATAAAAGATAGCTTTGCCAAGAAATTATTCGGAAAAAGTCATGCGGAGGTAAGGTTGGGGTTACACTAAGTTAGGTTAGATATTTTTAAATTAAGTTAAACTTAGATTAGGAATATGTAAAGTTAGCGGATGTCGGTTTAGAAGGGTTCTGGAGAAAACGCAGGAATAATATCTCTTGGAAAACATTATTAGAAAACGTCAGAAGAACTGGTACAAATTAGGTTAGGTTGAATAATTTTATATTATTATAGGTTAGAGTAAGTTTACGCTACGCAAATATAAAGTGGCGGACCGTGACCCAAAGAAGTTGCTCAACGAAAGTTAGGAAAAATACCTATGCCAAGAAATTATTCGGAAAAAGTCAGACGGCGGTAAGGTTGCTGGTACACTAGGTTAGGTTAGATATATTTAAATTAGGGTAAATTTACATTAAGAATGTATAAAGTTGGCTGATGTTGGCCTAAAAAGGTCTGAGTAGAAAACTCAATTACAACTATTTTTTAAAAGTTAGTCGGGAACATAAGAAGAAGGAATACATTAAATACTAATTAGATCAGGTTGAATAATTTTGAATTAATATGGGTTGAGCAAGTTTAGGTTAAGAATACGTAAAATTGGCAGACTTCGACCTAAAAAAGTAAGTCAAACAAAGTTATGAAACATCTTCCTAGAAATTATTCAGAGAGTCAGGCGAAAGTTAGGTTGCAGTTAACCTATATTAGGTTGGATCTATATTATTTTAAGTTACGGAAAATTTAGAATATAACTAAAAAATTTGGCGGATGTTGGCCTAGGGGAAAATATTTTTTGAAAGAAGTGATTCTTGAACACCAGAAGGATGGATACATTAAATACAAATTACCTTAGATTGAATAATTTTGTTTTAATTTAGGTTAGCATAAGTTTAGGTTAGGAAAATGTAAAACTGGCGGGTTTGGTTCAAAACAGATAATCGAACAAAGTTATGCAAATACCCCTGCCAAGAAATTATACGGTAAGTTAGGCGAAGGTTAGGTTGGATAGTTTCATATTATTTTGATTAAGAATATGTAAAGTTGGCGGATGTTGGCCTAGGAAAATCTGAGGAGTAATCTCAGCAACATTATCTTTTGGAAGAATTATTCGGGAACGCCAGAAGAACGAATCACTTAAATATAACTTCGGTTAGGTTGAATAAGTTTGTATTAAGATGGATTAGAGTAAATGTAAGTTAAGAAAAGGTAAAGTTGGTTTTTGACCCAAAGAAATTGGGGAAAAATACCTCTGCCGAGAAATTATTCAGTAAGTCAGGCGAAAGCAAGTCATCCATATATGCAATATCTCGGTGTACTCAAGCTCGTCTTAAGCCACAGGGAAAACCAATTTTTCAATCAAGCTTATGTCAATCGCATATAATTTTTTAATCATTTTCATCCTATTTTTCAAATAACAGTGGTAAAGTTGCATAATTTCAACGAACAGTACCGTCAACTAGAAAGTTCCCAACTCAACCGTTTTGTTGGGATAAAGGTCAAGCTCTCCAGACAATCGCCTGTTGGTACTCAGCATGGGGCGCTTACCCGCCCAAGATTGTGATAGTGTGATGAAACGCTTCTAATTTTGTTTTGAATACAGACGCGGCAATTTAACAACGACGCTAAATTTATCAGCGACCGTTTAAGTTTTCCGCGTGGCATTTCAGTTGGAAGCTCTAAGCAGCTTTTGCCAACAAACTGCCTTTGGCAGAGTCTTATACGTCTGACGCTACTTTCTCGGTTCTTCGCGCGCGGCTTTAATTGTTCGCCTGTTTTGCACACAACACACCGATAAGTGTATAGGAGTGCATTTAACATGGAGCTTTACGTGTCTCATCCCGACAAATGATTGACACGCATTTACCGCAGCGGGCTTTGTTCGTGTGTAGCAAACAGTTCTGGATCTATTCAGGCGCATATCATTGTGCTCCATGCAAGTTGACATGCAATTGTGATTCCGCTCAACTTCGTCACACCGTTTCTAAAAGGGCTCTTCATATGCCATGTACTGAACTCTACACACTCACAGTATTGCAGCCGCCACCGACGTTCAATTCAAAGGCTGCTGAAATTTAATCCGTTAGTAATTTAGGACGAATAACATGCATTTACGCCATTTACTGTTTACAATTATCATTTTATTAAATAATGTAACATTTATTTGAATACAGCCAACTTACATATTATTATGACGTTTTATTGAGGGACCTTCATATGAGCCCCACATTGAAGCGACAAAATAAATATTACGTTTGAAAAAGGGGGAATGTTGCTTTACTTGCGCCCGTAATAAAGATGATCTCCCTTTCATATGTAAAAAATATTACATTATTATTACATAAGTAGTTGAAACAACACAAAGGACGCACTTCAAACATAAACTTTCAAAGAACTCTTATCTCAGGGTTTATAATATAAATTTTAGTAACTGCTGTATAATCTTTAAATTCTTGCGCTGGTTTACTAAACAAGGTGAAGGATATAAGATAGTAAACATGAACTTATTAAATATGGATGCAACAAAGAAATGAATTGATGAATGAATAAATGTTATCGAATTATCTAAGTTTTTTCTTATAAAGCGTTAAACAACTTTAACAATTAAATGACAAAGTTACGTGAAATAAATAGTAAGGTCTAATTTAACAAAGCACTTGCGCAAACGGACCGGGCACTTGCTTAATTTCTTCTGGTGTTGGTAAAATTCACTAGAAAAAATTAGGATGGCACTCCTGTGTCCTGTTGATCTTGAACTTCAACTTGTTGTTTTTTCTAAGTTCCTCGCAGAAAAACTTTGGACTGAGTACCTTCGTATTCGTAAAATCGTTTCACAGGGTAATTAACCCAAATATTATTTACTGCTTATTACTTCAGATATTCAAATATACCAATAAACTCATAAATACGTTGCACCTTTATATTTTCTTTTAAATTGTTAACCCCAAACTTGCTTCACTTTTCAAATTGTTGTTGATTCGATGTTACTTATTTGTTTTAATTTATTTTAAATTAAATTCGATTGCCATTCTAGTTGCAGTTCCAGAATATGATGATAATATCTCCCAAATAACTAACAGATATTACTTTCGTCCAACTTGTAGATCATTCTTAACCTTGAAGTTTGTTTTAAACTTGACACGCAGATACAAACAAAACATATCGAAAAAAACAACTGAATTCTACTGACGCTACTTTGATACTCAGCCCAAATTCTTTATTTTCGACTAATTTACCGAATTTTTTCCATTTTTAGACACACAGGTAAGTAACAAATAACTCGAATTAACCATAACACGTAATAACGCAGTTTTATTCAAACAGGATAGAGTAAACACACAAAATTGTGATTTTAATTGACTGGCCAGGCGAACGTCTGTTCGCGTTGAATTTTTTATGACAAGTTTCCATTGTTTTTTATTTTTTTAACAAATAACCCTGGAAACATCATAATACAAACAAAATGCTACTCTACTATATTGTTTGAGAACCTCTTGAAACTCCCAAAATTTGTCCTATGGTAATTTTGTTAAATAATATTATTCTTAGAGTGCTTTATCTCTTACGAGACGTAGCGATCTTAATAATATTAAGTGACACTTTTGCCGGCTTCGGTGGTCTAGTGATTGGCCCACTTGCCTATAGATCCAAGAAACGCGGGTTTGATACTTGTTGAGGTCGGTGGGCCTTCTATCGTGTTTTGGGTTTCAATAAAACAGATCGATGTTGCAATTAATTGAGTTTATTAAGTATAAATAGAAGTAATTGTAGAAGATAAGTGAGTCTTCTAAGATCAAGTTGAGAACTGTTTTTTTACAAAAGAAACCCTGTTCTGTACGAAAAGAAGTAAACAACCCTAACAGCTGGTTACACTAAATATACAAGTGAAAGGGTCGCTCAAGGTTAAGTTTTATATACCGACGAGGGTCTTTCCAGGAACGACAGATAAACAACAACATAGGTATCGGATAAGAAGTAAAACCGTAGATCCCTTACCACTGCGATGTATGACACGTTAAAAATCACTACCGGGATTGAAACTACCTCAGATAAGCAAAATTCATAGTTACGGTGGTGCACAATAAACCAATAATGGCTACAGTGCTTAGAGATGCTTGGAAACTCGCGTCCTAGGTCTCTCTCAATCAAAATACCAATAACACTCTAAATTCGTATATTTTATAAAAATTTCAAGAAATTTGTTTGATAACCATTGTCTTTTAAGGCTCTTACTCTTTGTATATCAACACTACAAAAGAGATTCTTTCTTGAAGAGTTATATATAGAGTGTTTAACTATCTAAAATGCCTAAGGCTTTGTAATCTACAAAGATAGAATGTTCATAGAGTAAACTTACTGGTTGCAAAAAAACAGGGATGTTGTAGAGAAAAAATCGGCAATGTGCATTATATTCGGCTTAGTTAGTGTCCCTACGTAGCGTCACAACGACGTGCTATTACCGCATCCTCTTTTTATAACATCCTTGCGAAGAAGCAACTTGGATCCTATTTTGAAGTCAGAATTTTTTTCAAAGACCTTTGTTAAAATAACTAGACCAAATAAAAAATCAAAAAATTCAATTAAAAAATGGTTCTGTATGAAATAATGATTCAAACTCTTACCATTTGAGCTTCAGAGCTCGAATAACCAAAATAGAGAGGGAGCAGCGTGTACTGGTCAAACAGTATTCAAAGTATTCCGCCACTTATCACCACTTAGATGAGTGATCGGAAACCGACGTTCACACGCTGCTATCCTGGTGCCTCGGAGAGTACCTAAAACCGTCGGTCTCCCTGGATTAGTGCACCACGGCATTAACTACCTTAAACAGGGTTAAAGTGACGACTGGGTGCGGAACCGTGTCATCGGATGTCTCCGCAAGACATTCGCCATATGTACTTTACGTTCTAACAAAATAATAGTTTCCTCTTCTAAATTAAAAAATCACATTTTTGATGTTTCATCCAATTCTATTTTTATTGTAATCGGCGGGATCAATCAGGGAAAACAGCTTCAATTTAAACTTTGACTGGCCGCCATCTTGGATAGATGTGTGCTTTTTCTAGCACCGTTTGATTTCGTTAAGAAAATCTTTCGAATGAGGTTTCACTCGAGCACTCTTGAATTTTTGAATATTTGAATTTATAAAAAGGTTGCCAAAAGCGTTACACAGTCTAATTTTGAAAGCTAGTTCTGCGTTTCCGGTAGCAACTAATAGATTTACATTAAAATTAATAATCGCAGAAGTATATACCACTACTTTACCACTAAAAACTATTTTTGATATATTATCAAATAAAAAATAGGCATACCAACCACATTATTATTATTGTAAATTTTGGCTATGCTTGTACCGCTTTCTAGTTAGTTATTTAATTGGATTTCTAATTCAAAGATGACCTTATTTGCTGAATATATGCCGCTTTGAGTAATGTATGAATTAAATAGAGAGATTATCGATTTTACTTTTCCCATCTCCCCAGCATGCGAATATGTATTGTGGTCATGAAATATTTTTAATTTATTTGCCGATAACGAACTTGTTGAAACACTCACTGAATATAAAAATGAAACGTACAGAACATACTAGCGTATCCGCCTGGATGAACCTGATAAAAACTGAAGTACTCATTTTCTCTTTTAAAATGTTTCGTGTCGGAGTAGAGTTTATTTTGTAAAAGCAAATGCTCAGGTTATAAATTATCAAAAGGTACATGGATTACAATTGGACACAAAATTTCATGTTTTGGTTTTTAATGAATTGTAAACCGGCAGGAATGAACTCTAACCTACTACAACCTGGTGTTTAATTTAAACACGTTTTTGGTTACCCACTGGGTCGGGTTTCGATATCTCAAAATGTGGATAAAATAATACTCCTATGAAATGTGAGATATATTGCAAACATGTATTTGCATTTGCGATAACAGATTTAACTGTTGCTGCCACATTTTAAAAGGTACGGTTAATTGAATAGTTCTTGATATTTACAAAGAGCGCGAAGGCGATAAACTGGAAATGCGTCATCGATGTTAGGAGTGTGTAGTCATACTTTAATTGTTCATAAATAGGCTTTATTTCATTGTAGCTAATAGTAATGTTTAATATGTTGAACGCACAACTAACATTTAACACGTTTCCATAAGAATGTATCATTTTGTTAATTAATTGCGAGATAACCTGTATATTTTAACGAATAATTTTAATTTTAAATTTTATGTAAAGCTAATGATTCGAAAATTTAAAAAACAGACCTTTCTTATTTTAAATGTAACACCCCGTAGTGTCTACATATTTGGAATTGGAATAAATATAGCAGTGCTTATTAATTTTAATTTTTCCAAAAATTTGTTTGAGCGATCATTATTCAATTGAAAATTTAGAACTTTATCGTTAACACTACTGTCCGAATCTTCAAAGCATCTTAATCAACAAATAGGATAGCATACTATAAAACCATTATAGTGCAACTCTTTATTGCAGAAGAACACGCTTATATAGGCTTTCATACATCTTGTTTAAGACGAAATTGATGAAAAACCGAAATCATAAGGGTTTCGACAGCTTATGCTGCCCTCAGCCACAAACTCCACCAATCTCTGTTGTGCTGCGTGCTGTGTGCTAGCCCTCTCGCTGCCATTACCTCACGCGTTTCATATCTCCACGATCTTAGATATTTCGGTTAAATCTTTTTGTTAGCTCTTTAGAATTCGAACGAAGCAACCTGTCGTTTTGAAATATCCAAATTAAGCCGGAGTATACTTAATTGCTTTATTTCAAGCTTTTCCTCGAGCGAATATATGGAAAAAGGTTTATTTAAAAGATTGCTTATTTTATTCATCGTGCGACTTCGCTCAGCGCACTGATTTCAGTTCACTATCATAGTGACTAGTTCATACTCAAAGCCGAGCCAATTAACGCTTAGCTTAAATTCCACGATCAGAACGCGACCGCCCACTTCCCTCCTTCACCAGCCAGCCCGCCGGTCCGGTCAACATTCTGCCGAAAAACTGTACCAACTTCCAATTGGCTCGGTTAAGTCCCATCACTAGGTGATTTATCTTACCGTACGATGTATATTTATGAAATAAAATTGCTTAGGTTTTGTTTAAGCATAATAATAATAAATGGGAAAAAGATAACATTTCTGAGAATTAAAGAAAAATAAAAATTCTTGGAGTTGGTAGGTAATGGTAGTGCTGCGGCCCCTTGGCTGAGCAGCCGCTGTCTTTTACCACTTCGTGTAAAGACGTGAAATGTATCAGAGTTTATTATTTCCAAACGTAAAAAATATTGACATGAAGACCCGGAAGCATCCTGTATCCTTGACAGTAAATCGATATTTAAGAATCTATCCGGATTTTCTGGATTTGAACCATATTATTTATTATTATTTTACACTTAAATAATTATATTATATAAGAATAAGCGTGTTAATTTAGTATGGAATTTTATTTGATAATAATTTCATATAAATTAATTTGGTTGGCAAATAATAATGTAATGTCTCATTTTGACAACAGAATTGTATTGTTATATTGAATTCGATACAAACACCTCCCATGGGTCTATTATTGCGTGAAATATTGTTAGCTAATCCTCTAAAAGAAGTTTAATAGATTGTGTGTCCCGAGTTTGATTGATGAAACTATTATTCCCAAAGACACGTCTGTTTTATTAATGTATTTTCCATAATCAGTTCTCTGCTGAACAAAATTGAATTGCTACTTTCCAGGACAAACAGCAATCTCATTCAATGTTTTTTTTTCTTTCATTTCAAAGGTATAAATCTAACTAAGTTGATCTTGATAAAATTGCTTTAAAAGATCAAGTTTATTTTTGTTACACATGACAACTTTCTACATCAGGCAGGAAAATATGAAATATTATTTTTAGAGACGGAGATACTCACATTTCAAAACATTTGCTCTACTAAAGTTTTCCAAGTGTTTAGTATACACCGTGTTACTGAAGTGTGAAATACAGTCAATTCCGGTTAAATGGGCCACCAGTTAATCACCACATCCGCTTATTTGCGCCAAATCTTAAACCAAATAAAGGAAATAACAACAATTTACATCGCTTACTTGGGACACCAAAATATCTAATACAATAGCAATACATAAAATCACAAGAAAAAAAATTATAAACAGTTTATTATATATTATTTACGAAATGCAGTGGATAACGGCACTTACAAAATGTTTTTTTAAATCTTATTCATCAGACATCACATATGTCTGCTGCGGGCGCGGTGCTGGGGATTCCCACGATGACTGCCGGAAATTCACACGTAGACATTATTAGGCGTGACATTATTAGGAACATGGCGCAGTTAACGTATATTCAGTAACTGCTACACCAAGCTACGCCGCCGCGCGTATGCGACGTATGGTACTACGGTAGACTCGCTATTTTCACAAATTTTATTTAGAAATGTCTAACACTTGCCAAGATGCTAAAAAACGACAGTTTCAAGTAAAATTGTTTTGCTGAAAAAAATTAAAAGCCAGCCACTTAATGCAACTCATCGTCGAATTTTGTGTGGAACTTCGCATATTTGGAACAGCCGCTTAACTGAACCAAAATGTTCAAGTCCCGATTAAGCAGTATCGACTGTAGTATTTCTAAAACCGGACCTATTCGTCTTATAATATTTGCTTAACAGAACTTGAGTAATTACGAAAAACCTCTCTGTCACATTTAATTTCTCTATAGATGAGGAGAATTAAAAATGAAGTAATAATAAAAGGCTTTTCATCACTTTTAATTTTTGTGTACAGCTTGAGACAAAAATATAGTGTTATCTATACAGCTGTAAACAGACAGAGGTTTAAACAAAGGTCGGATTATTTACCCACGTATAACACTCAGTAAACAAAACAGAAACATCTGAATAAACATATGTCTCCAAACCAACTGCTTCAGATATAGAGGCAATTTTTAATCAATCAATAAACTGCAATAGTAGGCTTTCCAATTGCCATGAAAATCAAAATTTAAACTATTAATATATGTATACTTTACACAATTGTATCCCTACCATATCCAGCGGGTGCGGCCCTTACTGCTTATTCTTCAAGAATTCGACTGAGAATAGCAGAAAATCCAGACTTTGCTGCCAATATTTTATTTACCGATGAAGCTACTTATAACCGTATCATTAATGAGCATAATAACAGAGCTTGGGCGGACGAAAATCCACACGCTGTTGTTGCGCATCAATTTTCGTTAAATGTTTGGCTGGGTATTGTGAAGAACCGTCTGATATGGCCAGTATTTTTACTAAATCGTTTGACTGGTGGACTGTATCTTGACTTAAATAACACTTTATCCCCACGATTGGAAGACGTCCTCCGAAATGATAAAATGTATCTGTGGTTTATACACGATGGGGCGCTTCCACATTTTTTAATGTCAGAAAATTTTTATAACCTATAACGACAAATGGATAAGACGAAGGGTCTAATTACATTTTAACTCATTACACCTTTGTATTTGGGAAAATAATATATGTATTTGTTTACCTGTTAGTGTCTTTACTGTTCGTTTTTTTTTTCACAATAATGCAATTTTTTGGTAAAAAAAAACAAAAAGGCCTCTATTTCCGAAAACGTTGGATTGCGGACATATGTTGCTTAAGGCTTTTTTGTTGGTTTGATAAGTACTACATGTTAGTAAATTATACGACAATTTTTTAAACACCTTATGTATTGTTAATTGTTTCTTGAGTTACTGCGTTGAAATTCATATTTATAATTTAATAATAATAATAGGCTCAATTTCAACAGGATTTATTTACTGTTTGTGCTTTACACGTATTGCGATTTATACATGTCATTTTTAAAAGCATTTAATATTATGTATATGTATATTCAATTTACGTTTTATCATCACGGAAGTGTAAAAATTTTATTATATTATTTGATGTCAATGCATGATTGTGTTCTAATAAGTGTTTAGCGTAGTTACATTTTTCTGGGTGTTTGTATTTGTATGAGCGCATGTGTTCTTTGTATGTGGTATCAAATTTCTAATTGTTTGACCTATGCATATATAATTACATTGTAAACAGTTTAATTTATAAATACCTTATTTTAACAAATCGTTAGTTCCATATTTTGCGTTGAATAAAGTGTTGAAGGTATTTTTATTGTAATCAATTCAAAGAATATATTCGAAAGACCACTCTGAAAATGTTAAATATATTTCAATTCCATATTTCGGTGATATATGGAAGAAAATTTCTAAAAATATAATAAAAAAAAGTACATTTAAAGTAATTTATAAAACAACAAAAACACTTTCAACACCTTATTCAGAAGATAGAACTAACGATTTGTTTAAATAAGGTATTTACAAATTAAACTATTCGCAATGTAATTAT